>JAGFNQ010001441.1:47996-229010 GCA_024364735.1 Boesenbergia rotunda | reverse complement strand
TTAAATTTCTTTATATAAATTTATTTATCCATAATTTATAAACAAATCGGCTGATTTATTTTATAATTTAAACCAATTAAATTGGTTTCTCTCTTTATTGTGGCCGGCCAAACCAAAGAGGGTGGCACCCTCTTTGGCCGGCCACACCAAGCCAACCCTCGCGAATTAAACTCATTTAATTCGCCCAATAAGCCTTCAAAAGACTTAGCCATTTTAAGCTTCCATTGCGCCTCTGAAATTCAGATTCGACTTATTTCTCTTGATCGGAAAATCCAATTTTCAACTCGTTTTAAATCCCTCGGATTACTCGTAGTGCGTGTGACTAAATAGGCTTTCGATTTATGTTGGCCGTCTATAATCAACCAATTATAGAACGATCATGAGTGGCACCTAGTAGTACATCATGACCCTCAATTAATCGAAAGATCAACGGTTGACCTCAGAAATAATTCTGAAACCCTTCAGCAGCTCTAATGAATCGTGCCTCATTCCCTTCACCATCTTATACCCACTTGGTTCAGGACATGGTCTGTGTGTGTCAGTCCCCACTAGGCTGAATACGTCACACCTAGCCCAAGTAACGTTCTCTCGTCCTTTGGATTTCTAATTACTCTCATGTATTTAAGAGACTCATACTCTAAACATGACATGCTCTGGCCAGAGGCTTTGAGTAACAATCCGACGATAGGCCTGGGTATACATCTCCTCGCAAGCAGTGGTGAATCCATTGTAGGCTGTTCAAACATCTTCGGGCACTTCGGCTTATACCCAATCATCCTGGGTCCACACCTCCTTGGAGATGCTTGCTTAAGATGTTAAAGTATAAGTCTCCATGACCAAGATGACTTGAACACCGCAAGTCAAAGGAACATCGCACTTAAGCTGCGGTAAGAACTTCACTGACATGTCTATATGTAGACTACCATATGAAGTTTTACAGCCAGTCACTCCAATGAACTAGTTCCCTTAACTAGCACCCATGTTTATCTCCGGACATCCCAATGTCACCAGCCAGTGAGAATCAGCTGAATATAGAATAACCCATGCTAGTCTCAACAGAATTGATAGTGTCCGTGTTTATCAATTCATCGACTAGGGATATTTTCAATACTTCACAATTGCACATGTAGAGATAATCACTAGTTGTGAATTCATCACAAATTCTCTCATGCTGTGAATTGTATTGCGGGCATTCAGTAAATGAGTTTATGATCCCAATCAAATACACAAACATGTATACTCAAATAGTGAATTTTCATTTATTAAAATAAATATTTACAATCATAAGGCGATTGACTTAGGACACTTCTCTCATATTACTAACAAACTCCCACTTGGCCTAATGCCAATCGCTACGGTATCCAATACCACAGGCTCTAACATGACCCTCAAACTTGCTTTGAGGCAAGGACTTAGTTAAAGGATCCGCTAAATTCCTTTCAGTGGGAATTTTCTCAATTTGTATATCATTCCTACTTATATTCTCTCTGATCAGATGATAGCGGCGAAGCACGTGTTTGGATCGTTGATGAGACCTTGGTTCCTTTGCTTGAGCAATAGCTACATTGTTGTCGCAGTAAACCGGCACTGCTTCATCAATGGTTGGAACCACACCAAGTTCAGAGACGAACTTCTTGATCCAGACTGCTTCCTTTGCTGCTTCCGAAGCTGCGATATATTCCGCTTCCGTGGTAGAATCCGCTACGGTGTCTTGTTTGGAACTCTTCCAACTTATTGCGCCTCCATTCAAAGTAAATACGTATCTAGACTGAGATTTGGAATCATCCATATCTGTCTGGAAACTGGCATCTGTACACCCACGTATTACCATATCTCCTTCTCCATATATTAGGAACACATCCTTAGTTCTTCTTAAGTACTTTAAGGATTGTCTTACAGCCGCCCAATGATCCATTCCTCGATCCAACTGGTATCTGCTTGTGATGCTCAGAGCATACGATACATCGGGCCTTGTACATAACATAGCATACATGATAGATCCTATCGCGGATGCATAAGGAATCTTATTCATGCAAATCCTCTCGTCTTCTGTGCGCGGACACATAGACTTTGAAAGGTTGATCCCATGCCTGATGGGAAGGTAACCTTTCTTGGATTCCGACATGCTAAATTTTTTTAGCACTCGGTCTATATATGTAGACTGCGAAAGACCAAGCAACCGTTTTGATCTATCTCTATAGATTCTAATCCCAAGGATATAGGTTGCTTCTCCCAGGTCTTTCATGGATAAAGTTTTGGACAACCAAATTTTAACTGACTGCAAGACTGATATATCGTTTCCTATAAATAATATGTCATCGACATATAATTCTAGGAATACGACTGCACTCCCACTAACCTTCTTGTACACACAAGGTTCGTCTAGATTTTGTGAGAAATTAAACTCTTTGATTGTCTCATCAAAACGGATGTTCCAGCTCCTTGATGCTTGCTTCAGTCCATATATGGATCGTCGAAGCTTGCATACTTTGGTTTTATCAACCGATGTGAAACCTTCAGGTTGTATCATGTATACATCCTCAAGCAGGTTTCCATTAAGGAAAGCTGTTTTCACATACATTTGCCATATCTCATAATCATAATGAGCTGCTATGGCTAGGAGCATCCGAATGGATTTAATCATAACTACTGGCGAATAGGTTTCGTCATAATCAATTCCTTGTTTCTGACGATATCCTTTTGCCACTAATCTAGCCTTAAAGGTAACAACATTACCTTCTATGTCGGTTTTCTTCTTGAAAACCCACTTGCACCCTATGGGCTTAATCCCTTCTGGTGGGTTAACCAAGTCCCATACTTTATTTTCGTACATGGAATTCATTTCCGACTTCATGGCTTCAAGCCATTTGTCCCTTTCTGAACATTTCAAAACATCTTCATAACTGATAGGTTCATCATCGCTTATGAGTAACACGTCGTTCGATTCACTTATGAGAAATCCGTATCTCTTTGGAATATTGCGTGTCCTATCAGACCTACGAAGAGGTGGTGTTGTTTTAGGTTCAACTGATAGCTCATCATTATGAGTTATTAGTTGTGGGTCTTGACTAGGTGTCTCTGTAATGTCTATTGGAGTTTCTTGAACTTCATCAAGTTCAATGCCACTCCCACTGTTTTCTTGTAAAAGAAATTCTTTTTCCAGAAATACAGCATGCCTTGAAACAAACACCTTTTGTTCCAAGGGATGATAGAATTGGTAACCCTTCGTTTCCTTAGGATATCCAATAAATAGGCATTTATCAGACTTAGCATCCAATTTGTCTGATATAGTCCGCTTCACATAAGCAGGACAACCCCATATCTTAAAGTGAGTTAAGTGAGGTTTCTTACTATTCCATGTCTCATATGGAGTAGTAGAGACTACCTTGGTCGGGACTCTGTTTAGCAAGTAAACAGCTGTCTTAAGTGCATAGCCCCAAAAGGATTTAGGAAGAGTTGCATGATTCATCATCGACCTAACCATGTCCATCAAGGTTCGGTTGCGCCTCTCAGATACACCATTATGCTGTGGTGTATACGGCGGAGTCCATTGGGACAATATCCCATTGTCCCTAAGATAATCTTGAAACTCTTGACTTAAGTATTCACCACCCCGATCGGATCGAAGTATCTTAATACTTTTGCCAAGCTGTTTCTCTACTTCATTTCTGAACTCTTTGAATTTCTCAAAAGCTTCAGATTTGTGTTTCATCAAGAACACATACCTGAATCGTGAGTGATCATCGATAAAGGTGATGAAGTAGCTATAGCCTCCTTGTGCAAGAGTTGACATTGGTCCACATACATCAGTATGTATTAGACCAAGCAATTCTCCCACTGGATTACCTTTTCTGGAAAAAGGTAATTTGACCATCTTGCCTTTTAAGCATGATTCGCATGTATCAAATGAACCGGGTTCAAATGATTCCAAAATTCCACATCGGTGTAATTTGGTCATGCGTTTCTTACTTACTTGGCCAAGACGACAATGCCACGTATAGGAGCCGATTCGATTATCTATTCTAGCACGTCTGTTGCTAACTTCGATATTGAAAACGTCACCGGATAAATCTAACGTGTAGATACCATTGCACAAAGTTCCATTCCTATAAAGAACGCCATTTAAAGTTATGTAACAACAATTGTTACTAAAATTAAATGATAACCCTTTTCATTCAAACATGAAATAGATACAATGTTCTTTATTAACGAAGGAACAAAATAATAATTATCCAATTCTAAGACACGTCCTATAGGGAGCTTTAGCAAATATGTTCCGATGGCAACAGCAGCATTCATTGCTCTGTTTCTAACTCACAAATTCGCTTCTCCCTTGACGAGTCTTCTTCTATTCCTTAGCCCCTGTATATCATTACATATATGTGAGCTACACCCAGTATCAAGTACCCAGGTGTACGAGGAAATAGAGTGACATTCAATAATGAAGATGCCTGAAGAAGATGGGGCATCGGATGCCTTCTTCATCAAGGACTCATGATAAACCTTGCAGTTTCTTCGCCAGTGACCCTCCTTGCCACAATGATGGCAAGTTCCTTTTGGTGTCTTTTCAGTCTTTTTGGCCTTTTTCTTCTTTCCTTTATTCTGTTCTTTGGTCTTCCTCTTAGAACCTTTCTTCGAGGAACCAACTAACAGTACCGTCTTCTGATCCTGCTTCACAGAAGGCTCTACAGTCTTCAGCAGGTTGAGCAACTCAGGAAACTGGTCTGGAGTTGCATCTTCAGGAGGATGGTTAGGAAGTTGTTCTTCAAGGACATAAGCAAGCTTCTCTCCCTTGAGGACTATCCTCAGGTTTCGAAGCTAGTCCATGAAGTTTGGCCCAGTTAGTTTATTGGTGTCCAAAATGGAACACAAATTCAGAGAAGACATGATCGAGTGATTATCTTAAAAATACAAATTGAGCTTATGTGAGAAGAATGATAAAGAATGTATCAACATACATTAATAAAACTTATTTATTTTTCAAATTGAATAACCCTTTTTATCAATTCGGTAGATCGTAGGATCATCTCCAAATAGGTTGATATCCAACCATAGATAAGAACAACCATGGCTGTGGCCATCAAGTTATTCTTAGCTATGAAGGTAGATAATTATACCGATTCCATATCACATATATGTAACTATCACTTTATGCTATCAACTAATTGAATGTTTGCATAAATCATTGGGTTGTTAACTCATTAACAAGTATGCAACAATATACATAGCACCCAACTGCACCTCTCTTTACATCGACCTTGGCTGTGGCACAACAAATCGATGCTCCAAGCTTAAGGCTAACCCATTAATCAAGAAATAGTTTTAATATGGTTGGAGCTCATTCAACCGTTTAGTCAGGCTTGGATGTGTCCAACAACCAAAACTAAGGATTGACCTCTGACTCCAACTATATTATTCATAAACTAATTCCATGGTTTGAACATGTTGAGGTTCAAGCCGGGCATGGATGTGTCCATCAACCCAAACGAGAAACAAAACTCTGATTTTAACCATATTAATGGAAGGTGTTAGCCTTAATATTTTGTAAGGGGTTTTGGGTCTCATCCTTTCTTTTCTAAGCACATTCATGACATATAATTATGTCATGACTAACGATTTCCTTAATAAAGTATGTATGTGACTTAATTTATCAAGTCTCATTAATTGAATTAGGAACCGGATTTCCTAATTCTAATTTCATACTTTATTTAAGGAATTGTTTTGGGAAATAATTTCCTAAATTGTCATAATCAATTTCGGAAATAATATGTTTAAGACTTTGATTTCTCTAAATCAAATCTTATTAAATTAAGAGACAATTCCCTTAATTCAACCACATATTATTTTCACGAAAATCTCTTTTAAGAAAACTCTATAGGAAACCATTTTCCTAATTAATTTTGGAGACAACAATATGTAAGAGCATCACCTCTTAAATCATATTTTATTCATGGATTTAATTAATTACAACAAATTATTTTCTAAGGGTGGCTCCCCGAGGCTCAGATACCCAAAGAAAAGAAATTTGTCGTAAATCCAATTTGGTCCGCTTCTGAAGCGTAACCAAATTAAACATGACAATTTCATTCAAAATTGGGAAATTAAATTACAACAACTAACTTTAAATTGGACGGCTTCCCGAGGCTCATTCCAAAATAAAGAATTTTGTTGATAATTTAAAACTAATTCGAATTTAATTGTCAATTAATTGTCCATAAATTTGTCTAGACTTTCTTGAAAGAAAGTGCCCAAAATTGCGAGATTTCATAATAAGTTTTCAGAATAATTGTATGTTTCTGGTAAAGAAAAAACTTACATATTTCCAAAATTGAAAATTTCTAAAATAGAAAATTTCCAAGATTGGAAAGTTTCCAAAGATGGGAAGTTTTCACAATTATCATAAAATTTCAGAAACTAGGATATTTCAAACGTTTGCGAAATTTCATGAGGATTTCCAAACTTTGAAATTCCTAAATCTAAAATTTTTCATAATTGGAAAGTTTCCATAATTGGAAAATTTTCCAAAATTGAGATCATGACAAAGTTTTCCGGAAAACAATTATATGATTATGTCGACCACTAACCGGCTCTGATACCACTGTTGGGACCGGGTGCATGTTGACAAGGATTCGAGTTCGTAAATTTTAAAATATTTACGTGCAGCGGAAGAATTAGCATAAATAATTTCTCAAATTATTTTTAACCACGTAACTAGCATGCGACCTTATGATGTGTGGACATGATCATAAATTAAAATTTTTCAGAAAAGTAAACTAATTTACTCGTTACCTTGCGTAACTCGAAGTAAGGGACGAGATCCAACCGTAGCGTCCCTTGGAAGCTCCGCCTCTATTCGCGTCCACGCCGAGTTCTCTTCGGGATGACTTCGCAAAGCAACGAGTTTTGTGCCGACGAGAACTACTAGATTCTCCAAAGGTACAACTAGAATATCAAGAGAGAAAAGATAGAAACTAACCACCGAATAACGCAATCAAGATTCCGTGAAAGGAGGAAGAAGACGCGACCTGCTTCGTCTTGGTGGTGGCTCACGGCTAGGGATGATGGCGCCGGCCCTAGAGGGAGAAAGTGGCGCCGACCCTAGAGGGAGAAAGTGACGCTGACCCTAGAGAGAGAAAGGGGGGCGCCGGCCCTAGAGAGAGAGAGAGAAAATAAGGGAGAGAGAGAGAGCTTCTTAATCTCTTGACTAATTGTTGGAATTCAAGGCTTGCCTTTGGTTCCTTTATATAGTAGCCTCTCTATTGCCAAGTCTCCCTTTTAACGGAATTAACGGAATAAATTTTCATAAGAAATTTATCTCATAAATTCTCTTATGAATTATTCCGTTATGCCAAGTTTTATTATAACTAATTTTATAATAAAACAAATACATCTCTCCTTTTAATTATTGAATAAAATTTGTATGAAATTTTCTTATCATGGAAAAATCAATTCATAATTGATTTTATAAATTAAAATTAAACCAATTCATGGTTCATTTTAATTTCGATAAAAAGAATAAATTTCTACAATTTTCTTTATATAAATTTCTTTATATAAATCTCTTTATATAAATTAATTTATTTATCCATAATTTTATAAAACAAATCGTGCTTGATTTATTTTATAATTTAAACCAATTAAATTGGTTTCTCTCTTTATTGTGGCCGGCCAAACCAAAGAGGGTGGGCACCCTCTTTGGTCGGCCACACCAAGCCAATCTCCTCGCGAATTAAACTCATTTAATTCGCCTAATAAGCCTTCAAAAGACTTAGCCATTTTAAGCTTCCGATGCGCCTCTGATAAATTCAGATTCGACTTATTTCTCTTGATCGAAAAATCCAATTTTCAACTCGTTTTAAATCCCTCGGATTACTCGTAGAGCGTGTGACTAAATAGGCTTTCGATTTATGTTGGCCGTCTATAATCAACCAATTATAGAACGATCATGAGTGACACCTAGTAGTACATCATGACCCCCAATTAATCGAAAGATCAACGCTTGACCTCAGAAATAATTCTGAAACCCTTCAGCAGCTCTAATGAATCGTGCCTCATTCCCTTCACCATCTTATACCCACTTGGTTCAGGACATGGTCTATGTGTGTCAGTCCCCACTAGGCTGACTACGTCACACCTAGCCCAAGTAACGTTCTCTCGTCCTTTGGATTTCTAATTACTCTCATGTATTTAAGAGACTCATACTCTAAACATGACATGCTCTGGCCAGAGGCTTTGAGTAACAATCTGACGATAGGCCTGGGTATACATCTCCTCGCAAGGAGTGGTGAATCCTTTGTAGGATGTTCAAACATCTTCGGGCACTTCGTCTTATACCCAATCATCCTGGGTCCACACCTCCTTGGAGATGCTTGCTTAAGATGTTAAAGTATAAGTCTCCATGACCAAGATGACTTGAACACCGCAAGTCAAAGGAACATCGCACTTAAGCTACGGTAGGAACTTCACTGACATGTCTATATGTAGACTACCATGTGAAGTTTTACAGTCAGTCACTCCAATGAACTAGTTCCCTTAACTAGCATCCATGTTTATCTCTAGACATCCCAATGTCACCAGCCAGTGAGAATCAGCTGAATAGAGAATAACCCATGCTAGTCTCAACAGAATTGATAGTGTCCGTGTTTATCAATTCATCGACTAGGGATATTTTCAATACTTCACAATTGCACATGTAGAGATAATCACTAGTTGTGAATTCATCACAAATTCTCTCATGCTGTGAATTGTATTGCGGACATTCAGTAAATGAGTTTATGATCCCAATCAAATACACAAACATGTATATTCAAATATTGAATTTTCATTTATTAAAATAAATGTTTACAATCATAAGGCGATTGCCTTAGGACACTTCTCTCATATTACTAACAGAAACCTCAAGGAGAGGTTTTCCCTTGGAAAAGCTCCACAAGAGGGTTTCTCTTCCAAGATCCAAGGTTCCTACAAGGTTGCAAAGGCTAAGGGTGATCAAGGGACAACAAGGTCTTCATCATCTTCCCTTTTTAAGGTCTAAAAACCATGATAACCCAAGGTATGACTCCCTCACCTGTGCTATAATGGTTTTTGAGTTATTTTTATGATACAAGAAATTGTTTGAACCATATATGTAAAAACACCAAGGTTAGGGCTATCAAGGGTTCGGCCACCATAGGCTTCTATGGTTTGGTTTGGATCCAACTCTTTAATATTGTTCCTTATGTTTTCTTATGTGGTAAGAGATGTTAATAAGGGTTATGTGAAAGTTTTTACATGATTTAAGGCCCTAGAAACTTTCAGCCAAGATGGGATTTAGGGCAAGGGCTTAAGGTTAACTCCAAGCAAGGGTTCAAATGTTTTCCTATGTAAGTATATGTAAGTTATAGGATATAAATTTGTAACTTATGAATTTATTCATGTGATGGTGGTCTATTAGGGTTTCGGCCAAGGTCCCAAGGTAGGGCTAGGGCTTAAGGTTTACTCCAAACAAGGGTGCAAATGTTTTCCTATGGAAGTATGTGTAAGGTGTAGGATGTAAATTTGTAATTTTATGAATTTATTCATGTGATGGAGACCCATTAGGGTTTCGGCCAAGGTCCCAAGGTAGGGCTAGGGCTTAGGGTTAACTCTAATCATGGGGTTTGATGGCTCCCTAAGGTCTTGTATGTGATGTCTGGATGTTCTTTTACTCATGGAACCCTTCCTATTGAGTGAGTGATGGAGCCTCATGCTATGGAACCATTCGGCCAACTCCCAAGATTTAGGGTTTGGATTGGGTTAAGACCCCAAGGATGCATGTCTATAGGGTACTATGATGTATGTAGAGGGTTAAGTATGTTGGAAGAATTTTTATGCCAATTGAAACCCTAGCTTATGTGTCATGAATTATATGTTAGGTCACATGTGATGATGATTCATAAATGATTAGACATGTGCCATGATTTATGAATGATATGTATGTATGCCATGTTTTATGGATAATATGTATGTATGACGTGTTTTATGAATGATATGTATTTATGCCATGTTTTATGAATGATATGTAGGTATGCCATGCTTTATGAATAATTTACATGTATGCCATGCTTTATGAATGATATGTGTGTATGCCATGTTTAAGAATGAAAATGATGAATGAAGTTAAGTTTATGCCTTCGAGGCATAATGATGATATGGAACGAAAATGATGAATGAATGAATATGCTATGAATGTTTATGAATGAAGAAGCATGTGAAGGTATTTTATTTTATGAATGGGCTTGTACCGGACCTAAGTAAGGTCTACGGTTCTGGACTACCGATGAAGCTGTCCACGGTTCGGGACTACCGATGAAGCTGTCCTTACGGTTCGGGACTACCGATGAAGCTGTCCTTACCCTAGTAGGTCGAGATTAGCTACCTCGTATTTACTTAGGGATGCGCGCATATGATGAATGAATGTGGTACAAGCCAGGACCCCCAATGAATGTTATGATTATGTTTAAGTATTTAAAAGTATGATTTCAAACTAAGCATCCTTATGGTATATGCATTTGCTCATGCATCCATCCATGTTATGCATTATGGTTATGATAAGTATGTTTATGCAAAGTATGTTTATGCAAATGATTTTTATGTATGTTCATGCTAGATGATAATGTCATGATTTTTATTTATGTTCATGCTAGATGATAATGCCATGATTTTTATTTATGTCCATGCTAGATGAAAATGCCATGATTTTTATGTATGTTCATGCTAGATGATAATGTCATGATTTTTATGTATGTTCATGCTAGATGATAATGTCATGATTTTTATTTATGTTCATGCTAGATGATAATGCCATGATTTTTATTTATGTCCATGCTAGATGAAAATGCCATGATTTTTATGTATGTTCATGCTAGATGATAATGTCATGATTTTTATTTATGTTCATGCTAGATGATAATGCCATGATTTTTATTTATATTCATGCTAGATGATAATGTCTTGATTTTTATTTATGTTCATGCTAGATGATAATGCCATGATTTTTATTTATGTCCATGCTAGATGAAAATGCCATGATTTTTATATATGCTCATGCTAGATGATAATGTCATGATTTTTATTTATGTTCGTGCTAGATGATAATGCCATAATTTTTATTTATGTCCATGCTAGACGATAATGCCATGATTTTATCTATGTTTATGCTAAAACGATGAGGGCATAGTGGTGTAGATGTCCATGATAGAAAGTATGCTATGATATGAAGGATTGAAGCATCATGTGCATGTTTATACGACGTATGGATTTTGTGAGTAGGAAAGAGTTTTACTAAGCCTGTGTGCTTATAGTCTTATTTTCCTTATACCGCAGATCACGCAATGGGACAATAAGGAAGCAGCAGGAGGGCAAGAATGGGTGTGTGTAGTAGTGACGTGGCCAAGAAACTCTCTCATTTCACTTATTGCATGTTTTGTGAATTTGACTATGCTTGTTTTGGTTTATGCTCAGCTTATGGTAGTTATGCCTAAGAAACAACCTACTATTCATGAAGTTATGATTAAACTACTTATTACCTGAAATGCTTATGAATAAGTTATGAAAAGTTGATACCATGATGCCATGCACACTGGTAATATGTTACCTGAAAGGCTTATGAATAAGTTATGGAAAGTTGATGTCATGATGCTAGGTATGCTGGTGATATGGTAAGTATAATGTTACCATGTCCATGAAAGATAACCCAGACATGTGTATATGATGTAAGTACTAGTTATTCCGCTGCATTAAGATGTTTTATATGCATATGTATGTTTAGCGTAACGCCGCTTTATATATATATATATATAAAAGCAGGCGTTACATTCTGAGACAAACTTCTTGATCCAGACTGCTTCCTTTGCTGCTTCCGAAGCTGCAATATATTCCGCTTTCGTGGTAGAATCCGCTACGGTGTCTTGCTTGGAACTCTTCCAACTTATTGCGCCTCCATTCAAAATAAATACGTATCCGGACTGAGATTTGGAGTCATCCTTATCTGTCTGGAAACTGACATCTGTATACCCACGTATTATCATATCACCTTCTCCATATATTAGGAACACATCCTTAGTTCTTCTCAAGTACTTGAGGATTGTCTTGACAGCCGCCCAATGATCCATTCCTGGATCAGACTGGTATCTGCTTGTGACGCCCAGAGCATACGATACATCGGGCCTAGTACTTAACATAGTATACATGATAGATCCTATCACGGATGCATAAGGAATCTTATTCATGCAAATCCTCTCGTCTTCTGTGCGCAGACACATAGACTTCGAAAGGTTGATCCCATGCCTGATGGGAAGGTAACCTTTCTTGGATTCCAACATGCTAAACCTTTCTAGCACTTGGTCTATATATGTAGACTGCGAAAGACCAAGTAACCGTTTTGATCTATCTCTATAGATTCTAATCCCAAGGATATAGGCTGCTTCTCCCAAGTCTTTCATGGAGAAAGTTTTGGACAATCAAATTTTAACTGACTGTAAGACTGATATATCGTTTCCTATAAGTAATATGTCATCGACATATAACACTAGGAATACGACTGCACTCTGACTAACCTTCTTATACACACAAGGTTCGTCAGGATTTTGTGAGAAATCAAACTCTTTGATTGTCTCATCAAAACGGATGTTCCAGCTCCTGGATGCTTGCTTTAATCCATATATGGATCGTCGAAGCTTGCATACTTTGGTTTTATTAACCAATGTGAAACCTTCAGGTTGTATCATGTATACATCCTCAAGCAGGTTTCAATTAAGGAAAGCTGTTTTCACATCCATTTGCCATATCTCATAATCATAATGAGCTGCTATGGCCAGGAGCATCCGAATGGATTTAAGCATAGCTACTGGCGAATAGGTTCGTCATAATCAATTCCTTGTTTCTGACGATATCCTTTTGCCACTGATCTAGCCTTAAAGGTAACAACATTACCTTCCATGTCGGTTTTCTTCTTGAAAACCCACTTGCACCCTATGGGCTTAATCCCTTCAGGTGGGTTAACCAAGTCTCATACTTGATTTTCATACATGGAATCCATTTTCGACTTCATGGCTTCAAGCCATTTATCCCTTTCTGAATTTTTCAGAACATCTTCATAACTGATAGGTTCGTCATCGCTAATGAGTAACACGTCGTTCGATTCACTTATGAGAAATTCGTATCTCTCTGGAATATTGTGTGTCCTATCAGACCTACGAAGAAGTGGTGTTGTTTTAGGTTCAATTGATAGCTCATCATTATGAGTTATTGGTTGTGGGTCTAGACTAGGTGTCTCTGTAATGTCTATTGGAGTTCCTTGAACTTCTTTAAGTTCAATGCTACTCCCACTGTTTTCTTGTAAAAGAAATTCTTTTTCTAGAAATACAGCATACCTTCAAACAAACACCTTTTGTTCCAAGGGATAATAGAATTGGTAACCTTTCGTTTCCTTAGGGTATCCAATAAATAGATATTTATCTGACTTAGCATCCAATTTGTCTGATACAGTCCACTTAACATAAGCAGGACAACCCCATATCTTTAGGTGAGATAAATGAGATTTCTTACTATTCCACGTCTCATATGGAGTAGTAGAGACTACCTTGGTCGGGACTCTGTTTAGCAAGTAAACAGCTGTCTTAAGCGCATAGCCCCAAAAGGATTTTGGAAGAGTTGCATGATTCATCATAGATCTAACCATGTCCATCAAGGTTCGGTTACGCCTCTCAGATACACCATTATGTTGTGGTGTATATGGCGGAGTCCATTGAGACAATATCCCATTGTCCCTAAGATAATCTTGAAACTCTTGACTTAAGTATTCACCACCCCGATCGGATCGAAGTATCTTAATACTTTTGCCAAGCTGTTTCTCTACTTCACTTTTGAACCTTTTGAATTTCTCAAAAGCTTCAGATTTGTGTTTCATTAAGAACACATACCCGAATTGTGAGTGATCATCGATAAAGGTAATGAAGTAGCTATAACCTCCTTGTGCAAGAGTTGACATTGGTTCACATACATCAGTATGTATTAAACCAAGCAATTCTCCCACTGGTTTACCTTTTCCGAAAAAGGGTAATTTGGTCATCTTGCCTTTTAAGCATGATTCGCATGCATCAAATGAACCGGGTTCAAATGATTCAAGAATTCCACATCGGTGTAATTTGGTCATGCGTTTCTTACTTACATGGCCAAGACGACAAAGCCACGTATAGGAGTCTATTTGATTATCTATTCGAGCACGTTTGTTGCTAACTTCGATATTGAAAATGTCACCGGATAAATCTAACGTGTAGATACCATTGCACAAAGTTCCGGTCCCATAAAGAACACCATTTAAAGTTATGTAACAACAATTGTTACTAAAAGTTAAATGGTAACCCTTTTCATTCAAGCATGAAATAGATACAATGTTCTTTATTAACGAAGGAACAAAATAACAATTATCCATTTCTAAGACAAGTCCAGTAAAGAGGTTTAGCAAATATGTTCCGATGACAATAGCAGCAATCTTTACTCCATTTCCAACTCGCAAATTCGCTTCTCCCTTGACGAGTCTTCTTCTATTCCTTAGCACCTGTATGTCATTACATATATGTGAGCTACACCCAGTATCAAGTACCCAGGTGTACGAGGAAATAGAGTGACATTCAATAACGAAGATGCCTGAAGAGGATGGGGCATCGGATGTCTTCTTCTTCAAGGACTCATGATAAACCTTGCAGTTTCTTCGCCAGTGGCCCGCCTTGCCACAGTGATGACAAGTGCCTTTTGGTGCCTTTTCCATCCTTTTGTCCTTAGTTAACTTATTGGTGTCCAAAATGGAACGCAAATTCAGAGAAGACATGATCAGGTGATTATCCTAGAAATACAAATTGAGGTTATGTGATGAGAATGATAAAGAATGCACCAATATACATTAATTAAATCCTATTAATTTTTCGAATTGAATAATCCTTTTTATCAATTCGGGAGATCGTAGGAACATCTCCAAATAGGTTGATATCCAACCATAGATAAGAACAACCATGGCTGGAGTCCATCAAGTTATTCTTAGCTATGAAGGTAGGTAATTATACCGATTACATATTACACATATGTAACTATCACATTATGCTATCAACTAATTGAATGTTTGCATAAATTATTGGGTTGTTAACTCATTGACAAGTATGCAACATTATACATAGCACCCAACTGCACCTCTCTTTACATCGACCTTGGCTGTGGCACAACAAATCGATGCTCCAAGCTTAAGGCTGACCCATTAATCAAGAAATAGTTTTAATATGGTTGGAGCTCATTCAACCGTTTAGTCAGGCTTGGATGTGTCCAACAACCACAACTAAGGATTGACCTCTGACTCCAACTATATTAATCATAAACTAATTCCATGGTTTGAACATGTTGAGGTTCAAGCCGGGCATGGATGTGTCCATCAACCCAAACGAGAAACAAAACTCCGGTTCTAACCATATTAATGGAAGGTGTTGGCCTTAATATTTTGTAAGGGATTTTGGGTCTCATCTTTTTCTTTTAAGCACATTCATGACATATAATTATGTCATGTACTAACGATTTCCTTAATAAAGTATGTATGTGACTTAATTTATCAAGTCTCATTAATTGAATTAGGAACCGGATTTTCTAATTCTAATTTCATACTTTATTCAAGAAATTGTTTTGGGAAACAATTTCCTAAATTATCATAATCAATTTCGGAAATAATATGTTTAAGACTTTGATTTCTCTAAATCAAATCTTATTAAATTAAGAGACAGATTCCCTTAATTCAACCACATATTATTTTCATGAAAATCTTATTTAAGGAAATATACTCTATAGGAAACAATTTCCTAATTAATTTTGGAGACAATTATATGTAAGAGCATCACCTCCTAAATCAAATAAGGAAATTATCGTTTGAGAATCACTTCAAAAATTTCCAAGATTTGATCACATATTTTGTTTATGGAAAATTAATATCAATAATTTAATTTGGACGGCTCCCCGAGGCTCAATCCAAAATAAGAATTTATTGATAATATAATTTGGACGGCTCCCCGAGGCTCAATCCAAAAGCAATAATTTTGTAAATAATTTAATTTCTAATTATGAATTTAAATGTCAATTAATATTCCCATAATTTGTCTAGACATTCTTGAAAGAAAGTGCTCAAAATTGCGAGCTTTCCATAAATGGAAAGTTTCTGAAAATAAAAATTTTCAGAATAATTGTATGTTTCTGGTACAAAGAAAACTTACATATTTCCAAAATTGGAAAATTTCCAAAATTGGAAAGTCTCCAAAAATGATAAGTTCTTACAATTATCATAAAATTTCAGAAATAGGGATATTTCAAAAGTTTGCGATATTTCATGAGGATTTCCAAACCTTGAAATTCCTAAATCGGAAATTTACCATAATTGGAAAGTTTTCATAATTGAAAAATTTTCCAAAATTGAGATTATGACAAAGTTTTCCGCAAAACAATTATATGATTATGTCGAACACTAACCAGCTCTGATACCACTGTTGGGGTCGGGTGCATGTTGACATGGATGCGGGTTCGTAATTTTAAAATTAATTACGTGCAGTGGAAGGTTTAGCATAAATAATTTCTCAAATTATTTAACCACACATCTAAGCATGCAACCTTATGTTGTGTAGACATGATCATATATTTAAAATTTTGCAGAAACGTAAACTAATTTACTTGTTACCTCGCGTAACTCAAATGAAGGGACGAGATCCAACCGTAAGCGTCCCTTGGAAGCTCCGCCTCTATTCGCGTCCACGCCGAGTATCTTCAGGATGACTTCGCAAAGCCACAAGTTTCGTGTTCTCGAGAACTACTAGATTCTCTGAGAATGCAACAAGAAAAACCAAGAGAGAAGTAATCACATCGGAAGAACTCACTGTTAGTAATATGAGAGAAGTGTCCTAAGGCAATCGCCTTATGATTGTAAACATTTATTTTAATAAATGAAAATTCACTATTTGATTATACATGTTTGTATATTTGATTGGGATCTTAAACTCATTTACTGAATGTCCGTAATACAATTCACAGCATGAGAGAATTTGTGATGAATTCACAACTAGTGATTATCTCTACATGTGCAATTGTGAAGTATTGAAAATATCCCTAGTCGATGAATTGATAAATACAGACACTATCAATTCTATTGAGACTAGCATGGGTTATTCTCTAATCAGCTGATTCTCACTGGCTGGTGACATTGGGATGTCCGGAGATAAACATGGATGCTAGTTAAGGGAACTAGTTCATTGGAGTGACTGGCTGTAAAACTTCATATGGGAATCTACATGTAGATATGTCAATGAAGTTCTTACTGCAACTTAAGTGCGATGTTCCTTTGACTTGCGGTGTTCAAGTCATCTTGGTCACGGAGACTTATGCTTTGACATCTTAAGAAAGCATCTCTAAGGAGATGTGGACCCAGGATGGTTGGGTATAAGCCGAAGTGCCCGAAGATGTTTGAACAGCCTACAAAGGATTCACCACTCCTTGCGAGGAGATGTATACCCAAGGCCTATCGTCGGATTGTTACTCGAAGTCTCTAGCCAGAGCATAACATGTTTCGTGTATGAATCTCAAGGAAACATGAGAGTAATTAGAATCCGTTTGACGAGAAAGATATTACTTGGGCTAGGTGTGACGTAGTCAACCTAGTGGGGACTAACACATATAGACCGTGTCCTGAACCAAGTGGGTATAAGATGGTGAAGGGAATGAGGCACGATTCATTAGAGCTGCTGAATGGTTTCAGAATCATTTCTGAGGTTAACCATTGATCTTTCGATTAATTGGGAGTCATGATGTACTACTAGGTGCCACTCATGATCGTTCTATAATTGGTTGATTATAGATGGCTAACATAAATCGAAAGCCTATTTTGTAACACCCCAAAATTTCCATATGAAATATTATGAATTCATGAAACATAATTATTATGAAATTTTATGATGGGCTTGGCTTAATGAGCTTGGATGTGGATTAGTGCAAAATGTAATAAAAAGAAGATGTAGAAAGGAGGAAGCAGGGATTGAACCTTGAACCTCCTATTTGCACTAACAATGTCTTAACCATTGCACCAAGCCATATTTCATGTTGAGAGAATAAGAAACATGCTTGTTAAAGCTAGGGAAGTGAAGAGACATGTCTCTTCATGAGAAAAGTATAAATAAGAGATGAAGAGGTTGGAATAACTTCCTCTCTTCTTCTTCCTCACTCTCCCCACCGAAAATTCATCCTCTTCTCCCCTTGTCAAGTTTCGAAATTTCACCCTAGGGTTCTAACCCTAGGGAATTTGGAAGGAAGAAGATCCCATCCAAGGATCTTGCCCTCTACAAGGGCCAAAGGTTCTAGTGAAGTGCTAGTAAGGAAACTCTCACTCTAACTTCAACCAAGGGTATCCTAAGGGAAATTCAAGCGAAAGGATGTAAGTATCCCCTCGCCTGCAGTGTAATTGTTGTTGTATGATTCTTCTTCTTGTTGTTTTCGAAATTAGGGGTTTCTCCCCTTGTGTGACCTTCGGCCAACCCCTTAAGGGAAAGCCTTGGTTACTCCTTGAGGCATAAGGAACCCCTTGGAATTTAGGGTATACTTGTATGATGTTTTCCTACATGTTGTGGTGACAAAAATTAGGGTTGAACACCCTATAAGGTTTCGGCCAAAACATGAAGCAAAGAGGGTTTAGGGTTGTATGATTTTTCTATGATGTATCCATGTTTAGTAGTGTAGACAAAGTGTTTGTGTAAATGTTTGTGTGAAACCTAAGTTCAAGAACCCTAGTTTCCTTACCCTTGACTTTCGGCCAACCCTAGGAGAATTAGGGTTTAGGGTGCATGATTATCCTAGGATGTATTCTTGGCTTAATATGTTGCATGATGTGTATGTGAAGGTTAAACTACCCTACGAGACATGATTATGTTTAGTAAGATGATATGTATATGCATGAGATGTCTAAATGAAATGCTTGATTGAAAATCTTAATGTTTTCCTAGAATGTGATATTCGGCCAAGGCATGAGCATTAGGGTTGTGAAGGTTGATTTCCCCATGATGTATGCTATGCTTAGTATGATACATGATATATATATATATATATGTGATGCTTGTATGGGATATTTGATGTCAAAACAATCTAAGCTACCCTACCCTTGATTTTCGGCCAACCCTAGGTTTAGGGTTAGGAAGGGTTAAATTAAACCATGAAGCATGTTATGATATGAATATGATTGATGTGACCAATTTTGTCATATATAATTATGTTTAAGTGGTTGAAATATGATGTATGTATGAGCATGCCTTATAACCCATGGGGCACCCTTATGAAATTGCATGTGATATGTATGTTAAAATGCTTGAAAGGATACTCTACTAAGTATGGGATCAAGAGCACCCCTTATGTTGTGTGGTGTGTCCCTATGGGATCATGAGCACCCTTGAAGAGTGGTGTGTCCCTTAAGAGTGGATTGGAGTACTCCTTAGCATATATGTAAAAGCATGATAAGTATTTTACTTTTGAAGTTGTGTACCCGACTCGGAAGGGGGTCGTTAAACAAATCCGGGGTACATGTTAACGTAAGGTCATGGCTCCGGTAGGACGGAAGGGTCCTGCTCTAATTGATTGGTGGCTCGCTACCCCAATTCATTAGGGAACGCGCAATAGGTAACGCGCGATATGTGGTACACAACCGGGCCCAATATGATATGGATGTATTTTTAAGTAATACCTTTATGGAACTGTTTTGAAAACATTCATTGAAACATTTATTATATATGAAGGTATGCTTAAGGTACTTTATACTGCATGCTTAGAAACTTGGTTGTTTAGTATGCTTTGATGAACTCATGCTTATGATTTGTTATGTGTACATGTTGTATTCTTTCGTATGGATTTTGCGAGTAGGACAGGATCCTTACTAAGCATTTGTGCTTACTAGTTTATGTGTTGTCTTATGCTGCAGATAAGGGTAAGGAACACTTAAACTAAAGGAAGAGGCAGGAGGCTGAAGATGTGTGGGGTGGTGGCTCGGGAAAGAAAGATCTTTATATCTACATTACTATGTTTATGATGATGTTTTCTTCAACAATGAATGCTAGTGATTAGGTTGATATTGCATGATAATGACTACACTTAGAATTCTCTTATACTTGAATCCTTGGTTGGTTATGTTGTGAGCTTGAAATAATATGTGAACCTATCATGTTATAGAATAACTATTGATTAAAATATTTCCAAGATGTTCTAATGATTCAAGCATGATATTTGATTGACATGCACTGACTAGCATGCTTAGCACTTGTAAGTATCACTTGATAATTTTAGACAAGCATGCTCAGTACTTAGTCCTTGCACCCTTGCATTGTTGTTGTTTTAATTTTATGCTAGAAGAGAGGAAAAAAATATATGATTGGTTATTACGTAACCCCGCCCCGAGAGTAGATATAAGGGCGGGCGTTACATATTTAGTCACACGCACTACGAGTAATCCGAGGGATTTAAAACGAGTTGAAAATTGGATTTTCCAATCAAGAGAAATAAGTCGGATCTGAATTAATCAGAGGCGCGACGGAAGCTTAAAATGGCTAAGTCTTTTGAAGGCTTATTGGGCGAATTAAATGAGTTTAATTCGCGAGGGATTTGGCTTGGTGTGGCCGGCTAAAGAGTGTAACGCCCGTCCTTATATCTACCCTTAAGGCGGGGTTACGGGTCCATACATTCATATCATTACTCAAGTTAAGCATGTATATCCAAACAAAACAATTACAATACAAGAAGTGTAGTAAGCATGCTTATTGAAGACTAATTTACCAAGCAAGGTTTTTCATTTCTTTTATATCTACATGCATTTACAACCTAATAGGAAGATCTTTTAACACACTATAGCATGGAATCTCAAGTAGAATATAGCAAGAGTTATCTAGTCTTAGATACATGCAAAAGAAGCATTCATAAGCAACAGAAAATAGTAAATATCTAGCATTTTACTTAGCATGCATACTACAAGAATTAGACATTAATGATAGTATTATCTAACATGACATAGGTTCCATATCTCTAACTTAATCAACAGTAGAGTAGTCATAACCATCATACATTCAGAGTATAGTAATACAATTTCAATCTTTTACTGGAAGCAGTTTAGATTCTAGACAAAAATAAGGTAGATAAGAATCTTTCGTCCTTTCCCGAGCCATCACCACACACATCCTCTAGCCTTCCCTCTGCCTCTTCCTTTAGTTCAAGTATTTCTTACCGCTATCTGCAGCATAAGAAAAACAACATGAACTAGTAAGCAAAACATGCTTAGTAAGAATCCGGGCCTACTCGCAAAACCATATCGATATATCATATCATGTACTCAGTAATCAAGATAGAACAAGATTATAAGCATCATAAGCATCTCATCAAAGCATCATAAGCATCACATCAAATATCTCTAAGTACTTACAGAACAAGATCATCACATAATGGGAAAAATATGCTTTTCAAAAAGTTCCATAAAGGTAAGTACTTAAAAATATCATATCATCTAGGGCCCAGTTGTAGTACCACATCAAGCGCGTTCCCTAATAAATTGGGGTAGCGAGCCACCAATCTAATTAGGGCAGGACCCTTCCGTCCTACCAATGCCATGACCTTCAGTTAACATGCACATTGGATTTGTTTAACGACCCCCTTCCGAGTCGGGTACACAACTTTCAAAGTAAAGTAATTTATCATGAAATTACTCATATATGTATATGCCTAAAGGTACTCTTAATCACATCTTAAAGGGACACACCACTCATCAAGGGTGCTCTTGATCCCCTAGGGACACACCACACATTCGGGTGCTCTTGATCCCAATTTCAATATAGTATCCTTTTTCAAGCATATTATCAAACACATCATGTTCATATCATCAAGGTGCCCCATGGGCTATAAGGCATGCTTTTATACCTAACAAGATAGGTCACATAAATTATACACACATCACATATGTAGTAGCATGCTTCATGGTCTCATTAGGTACTTCCCAACCCTAGAACTAGGGTTGGCCGAAACTCACAAGTAAAGGAGTTTGGTTTTCCAATCAAGCATTCATTCAAGCATTCTTACAAACACCTCAAGTACTTTTCATGTTAACAATTGAAACATGGTTTAAACCTCAAAGTGGGGTTAGCATCCACTAACCCTAAATTACAAGGGGTGGCCGAAACATTGTAGGGTAGGGTAGGCTAGGTTTTTGACATCCCATCTTCACACAAACATTTATACAACCATTTTATCTACAATACTAATCATGGAAACATAATAGGATAGCAAGCCACACAAGAACCCTAACTTTCCTACCTTTGGCCGAAAGTTATATAGGGTGCTAAACCCTAATTTTGTCTTCTCAAAAATTGGGAAACAACACATATGAGTATAAAGTCCCTAGGGTTACTAGTATGCATCAAAGTTTGATCAAAAACCCTTCTCTTGGACCCCTTACAAGGGGTGGCCGAAACCCTCTACAAGGAAAAACCCTAGGTTTTGTTCTTGACACCATGAAGAAAAATCCATCTACATGTATACCTTAAGTCTCAAGGTCTTCCCATGCATCAAGGAAGGAACCAAAGCCTCCCATGAAGGTGTTGGCCGAAATTTACAAGAAGGAAAACACCCATTTCAAAATCAATCAAAGCATGGAAATCACACAAGAACGATTACACTGCAGGCGAGAGGACACTTACATCCTAGCGCTGGAATTTCACCTTCTCTTAAACTGTAGGGTACCCTACACTTGGAGGGTATGTGAAAATCCTTTTCTTCCAAATCTTCTCTAGGGTTCCTTGGACTTGGTAGAGGGCAAGGCACTTGGATTTTCCTCCTTGCAATTGCCCTAGGGTTAGAACCCTAGGGTTGAAATTTCGAAAACACAAGGGAGAGGAGTGGATTTTCGGTGGAGAAGAGAAAAGGAAGAAGAAGAAGAGGAAGTTACTCTAACTTCTCATCTCCTTATTTATACTTTTCTCATGAAGAGACATGTCTCTTCACTTCCCTAGCTTTTAACAAGCATGTTCCTTATTCCCTCTACATAAAATATTTCTTGGTTCATTGGTTATGACATGGTGAGTGCAACTAGGAGGTTCAAGGTTCAATCCTTGCTTCCTCCTTTCTACTTCTTCTTTTTATCACAATTTGCACTAATCCATATCAAATCCCATTAAACCAAGCCCATCATGAAATTTCATAATATTAATAATATTTCATGAATTCATAATATTTCATAATATCCCATAAATATTATTTCATAATATTTTTAATATTTCATATTCATGAATATGATATTTCATGCATTAATGACATTTCATAGCATGTGATTACATGAAATTTATATCATTTCATTATAACCATTTTTCATACGTTGTCATGATTTTACATTGAAAAATCATGGGGTGTTACAATCCTCCACATCTTATAGAAAGTTCGTCCCGAACTTAAACAATTCCCAGGTACTCAAATTGTAAAAATTGGGGTGTTACAATCCTACGCACCTTATAAAAAGTTCGTCCCGAACTTTAAAACAGTTCCGGATACTTTGATCGCATCGTATCTTCCTGTTCCCAGGTGGCTTCTTCGAACTGCTTGTTCCGCCACAGAACCTTCACTAAGGGTATTTCCTTGTTCCTTAGCCTTTTAACTTCCCGATCGAGGATCTGGATCGGGCGGCGTTTGATAAGTACCATTTTTGTGATTATTTTAGATGTTAAAATCCATGTTTGACCCATGTTTTTATTGCTTAATTCTGATTTTACCCTAGGTTTTGGAACTTTATCTTATTTTGGACTTAATTGCAAAATTACATTAAAATGGATTAATTGGCCACTAAATTTCTGATATATTTTTGTAGGCATGAAAGGATCCTAGACCTAGGGCATACTGGGTCAAACCTGAGTCAGATGTGAACCGGATCGAATTATCAAGCCTACGATTAATCCGGGCCGTCCGATTCAAGAGCGGCTAGATCTGAGCCATCCGGGACGATCTGAAGCAATCCGAGCTAGGGTTAGGGTTGATCAAGCTCTATGATCAAGATCTGAAGGTTTCATCCCAATCAGAGCTAAATCAACTGTTGGATCAAGCAAGGAGGGCTCTAGAGCGTCCATTCACAGATAGAGTTGATCTGGACCATCCGTTGCATATCTGGAGGATCCGAGCTACCACAAGGCAGATCCTGACCTCAGATCATCATCATTAAAGTTTGGCTCCAATCAGAGCAAGATCAGCCGTTGGATTTCATCAAATCAATCTGGACCGTCCGTACTTAAGTATTTAATCAAACACTGCACTGTTCTTCTCCTTGTCGCGTTCCTCGCCGCAGCTCGTTTGCCTTGGTTTCTTCATCGTTTTTCTTCGTTTCTTCAGCAATTTCTTCGTTTTGAAGGCGTGACCACCTCGATTCGAGCTCATCCTTGAGTGACAGCAAGGAATCGGATTGTGGATTAGCTTAATTTCGTTTATTTAGTTGTAAATCTCGTTTCTGCACTTGGTTTCATTACTGCATTTAAATCAGATTGCTTAATTTCGTTTTCTGATTGTTTTAGCTTAACTAGGTTTCGATTCTTCAAGTCAAGTAGTTTAGGAACTTGTTTAGTGAACATTTGGGTTCAAATTCAGCCAATTTCCTAGTCTAGTTCTTGCGTATCAGCCTTTACTCTGTTCTGCAATTTCGGTTTCAATTTCTGTTTCAGCTCTTTTAATCTTATTTTCTGCAGGGTTTCCTTAGTTGTTAGCTTTCAATTCAGCTTCCTATTTAATTAGAATGTTTGTTAATGTCTAGTTACCTTTAATTTCAGTTCGTTTCCCTTTAATTGTTTGCGTATCAACTCATTAGCTGCGTGCCAATGTTATTGTTTGTGTATCCATTTTGTCCTTGCGTGGCAGATTTAATCTCTGCAAGTTCTTGGCTGTAGTTTCTGAGCTTTGTGCCAATGAACATTAGCTTCTTTTAGTTTTGTCTGAATTTAGAGTTGGAGACGTCAAAGTCAAGTAGCATTCACTTGTTTCAGTTTGTGCTTATTTGAATTTCTGCTGCATCATTGCATTCAAGTTTGTCTTCACTCATTTGATTCTGAATTAATCAGTTCTATCGCTGCAGTTTCCAGCTTATCCTTTGTGCAGCTAGCCTCTAGCACTTGACCACACTTGCATTTTGGCACATTCACTCAGCACTCTTGATATACAATTCAATATTTATTTCTGCTTAAGGATGTTGCTGAACTAATATGCATTTGGATGCTGAATGTCTTCCTTTGATTCTGAGTTTCAGATTACTGATACCTTGCTTTTTCCTAAGCTACGTTACTTAGTTCTCCCACTGAATTGCTAGCTCACTGTTTTTTTTGCAAGTTGTAATCCTCTCAGCACATCAGTTTTAAATTCTAGCAAGTTTATTCAAGTGTGTGTCAAATTCTGCACCTAGTGCCAAGTTTAGTTTCAGCAGGTATGGGATTCAAGTGGAATGAAGATTTGAGTGTGTTGGAGAGTTTGATATTAGTTTGTGTCGGGTCTAGCTCATTACTGAATTCGATTTCTATTTGGCATAACTATTAAGCCTTGATTTTGCAATTTGGTCCAAGTATTGGCATTAGTTTCCACTGAAAATTTAAGCTTGTTTTGATTCACTTGTTTAACATTCGGTTTGCAAATCAGTATCAAAATTGGGTTCCAAATTTGCTTAAGTTCCCTTGGTTAATTCGGTTTACATTGATCGTGCTATCAATTGCATTCACTTTCTTAGTTCATAAGTTGAGTTTCTTTAAATTTCCATTTTGATTGCCATTTCATTTCATGATTGCAACCCAAAAACCAATCACATTCGAAACCCAAATTCACAAACGACACACAAATACAAGTGCGAATCACACAACGTCAACTAGCCTCGAGAAAAATACGACCTGTGGCCCCTATATTACATTTCCATATTTTTGATTGTAAAAGGGTTTCCAGCTTTCATTTATAAATTCTAAATTTGAGGCCCACATTCGTGACACATAGTTTGGGCCCGTCAAATTTTTGGCGCCGTTGCCGGGGAAGCAACTAGTTGATTTGTTTGATTTTTGCTTGTATACTTTTGGACATATCATTGGGTTCTATTTCATTTTGCTATATCTTTCATATACGGTTGCTGCCATTTTTCTTGTTTGTTTTGTGACAGGGCTGCAAATTCAAAATGGGGTCAAAAGAGATAGAAGAGGCATTGGAGGAGTTAAAAAATGTGTTAAAGGGGTTGGACTACCAACTAGAACGTAAAGCTCAGTCATCTACTTACCAGAAGCTACCTCAGCCACAATTTCAGCCTCTCCAGCAATTTCAGCAGCTAAGTCAAGAATTCCAACAACCCTACTCAAATTTCCAACAAATTCAGAATGGGCAGCCCCAATTTTCAGTTTTTGAGCAACCAAATCAGTTTTTTCAGCCACCATTACAACAATTCGAGCAACCACAACAATTCCAACAATTTCAGCCGAATTCCAGCAATTTCCAGAATTTCCAGAATTTTCAGAACGGGCAGCCAATTTTCCAGAATTTTCAGCCCAGTTTTCAGCAATTTCAGCCCAATTTTCAGCAACCATTTCAGCATTTTGAACCTCAATTCCAGCAATACAATCAAGGGCAGCAAGTGTGTCAACCATTTCAGCAAGATCCGCCTCAAACCCAGCCATTTTATCAGCCTACACAGCCCTTGAACCAGTTTTCACAGCCCTACAATCAAGGGTTTCAAGGGCAGAATTTTCAGCCTTCGGCACCTAATTTTCCAGACCAAAATCAGAACTTTCAAGGCTACATTTCCCAGCAAAGTTTCCAAGAATATCAGCCCTTTAATCAGCCCCAACAGCCATGTTTTCAACCAAATCAGCAAGCTCAAAATTTTCAGCCTACTTCATCCTTTCAAGGTCAATCAAGGAGCTATGCTAACCAAGGAGGCTATGGGAGTTCTAGTGCAGGAAATGTGCTCCAACAGAAGGTCGAGGAAATGTTGCAACAAGTTATGCAACAACAAAGGGTGGAGGAGATAGTTCAACAAGTTTTACTATATCATCAACAAGAGAAACAAAGGCAAGCCCAAAAATCAGAACAATCCCCCGGAGTTGGTTTTATATCAGTTCAAGGTGACCCTAGTGCATGGCCAAGTCCTTCTTCAAGTAATCTTGCACATTTGATAGAAGAAGAAGATGACGTACTCATCAAAGTCTGGGCACCTAGAGCATGCATCCCTCCGGAGATTCCTACTCAAAATTCATTTTCAAATGTTTCAGCTCAAGAAGAAGAAACTGAAGCTCCACAGGACCATTCTAGACTTTTATTTTCTGATGATAGCATTATTGATGGTCCTAATTTTTCTGATACTGTTGCTGCAGATATTACAGGAGAAGCATGCAGAGGAGATGATTCCATAGGTGTAGGGGATTGTACTAAGCCCCAGGGACCACCACAAGATTTAGAGAATGAACCAGAAAGTGTAGGGACTTACATGGTGGAAGCAAGCACCCAAGGATCACCAGTTGAATGTCCACCAGAGCCTGAGGCTGAAGAGGAGCATGAACTTGACCAGGAGGAGACCACAGATACATCTACTATTATAGAGCCTCCAGGTATTTTCCAGCACGCTCAGGTAAGTATTTCTCCTCCTTCTTCAGAAAAATTCAGTGAGGTACCTAGGGATGATTCTATTGACTCTGATGAATTTATTGATATACCTTGTGTAGAGATTTTTTGTGAAAATCCAATAGAGGTACCAAACATTGATTTTATTGATCGTACTGCATTACTCGATACATCTCTTGCTATGGATAGTGAAATAATTTTAGAGGCACCCATAATTGATGTAGTTTTTTATGATGAATCACTTAATACATCTTTTGTGGATATGGATAGTGAAAATTTTTTAGAAGTGCCTGAAATTGATGTTATTTATTTTGATGAATCTCTTGTTATGTCTTATGCTAAAAATGAATGTGAAAGACTTTTGGAAATACCTGATATCAATTTGATTGGCTGTGACACATTGCATGATACACCCTGGATGGAAAATAATTGTGAACTTTCTATTGATAAGCCAGAAATTGATTTCTTTATTTGTGATGAGCTCCTGGATGCAAATTTTGTAGAAAATGATGTTGAAAATTTTATTGAGGCACCACAAATTGATTTAATTAGACAGGATGCAGTTTTGGATTCATTTGATGCAGAGACTGAACTTATATCATTTCTTTCTGACCCTGAACGCTTGAGAGAGGTATTACATTATTTTGCAGGGTCCAGAAGACTTCAGGAGTGGGTACTCCAACTGAACAGACTTCAGCCTCCTGGAAGGACTTCTGAAGGGCATCAAGAAGGAGGAGATGATCTGACTTTAATTAAAAGCACTCCATCCCTTGAATGGCTCTTGAACCTGAATCGCCTTAGGCCACCTGAACAAAATTTTGTAAAGTTGAAGTGTGGGGGAGCCCGAATTCACTCAGCTACCCATACCCCTCCACTACCCAGATGGAGGCTACTTCTGGATAGACTCCGCCCACCAGAATAAAGGGGAGTTTGATTTTTCTTGTATTTACTTTTATTTCATTTTTCATTTTCATGCTTCCTAGAATTAGAATTTTCCTTTGAACTGAGTCCTTGTAAATAAATGCATGTTATTTCTTTTGTCACTTTTTCTTTCATGACTAGGAATAAATGTATCCCTCTAGGTTATCTTATTGTCATTTTAGAGTCTTTTGAAAATTAACTAAATTTGGTTGTTAAAACTTAGGGTTTGAGCTAATGGATGAAATCTTGGATGCTTGAGTACTATTTAGTTTTAGATTCTTCATTGAGGATTTGGGATGAATTATTTTGACCTAGTGAGACTTAGCCTTATTTTTGTGACACACCTATGTTATTGTACTCTAGAACTTGCTTAGGTTCTTTCAAAACCATATTTCAATGATTGGATCACATCTATAGAGGCTAATCCATTTGTTTTCCTTTCCACCTCAATTTTTAGCAATAATCATGTTTATCTTATTTGTCCTTACTTATTTCCTTCTCTTACCTTCACTTTTCTTTGGACTTGTGTTTGATATGTTTCTAATGCTGTTTTGCCCGAGACGGACAAAGATCCAAGTGTGGGGGAGTGACTAAAGTTTTGGATGCATTTCAACTCGAAAAAAAAAAAAAATTTTTGTTGCCAAGTTGAAGCCAAAAGGTGCCAAGGGAGTGAGTTTGAATTCCAAAATGAGCAAGAAGAAATGGTTGAGGATGGAGACAATGGAGGCATTAGATCCTTGATTACACTTTGAAGATCCAAGCTTACATGATGAAGAAGAAATTGTGTGCAAATGACTAAGTGGCACGCAACCATTTAAATGAAGAAATTATGTGCCAAGGACTAAGTGGCACGCAAAGGCAGCTGTGAGGAAATCTGGAAACAAGCTAAACCGAAGTTTGATGAAGTTTGAAGACAATCTGAGCTGAATTGCAGTGGATGCAGAAATTTTGAAACAGGGATGCAGAATTTAAGAAGGGCAGCAACAAATTACTGAATAAAGGCTGGTCAAAAGCTGGAAAAAATCCAAAAAAAAACTGAAAATCTGAGCTGCTGATCACAAGCTGGGAAATCTGAAGTTGAAGCAGGAATTCTGATCTGGAATGGAACTGAAATGCAGCAGAAACAATGGAATTGCAGCAGAAAAGAAACAGAGAAAGAAAGGAAAAATCAGTGAAGCTAAAATCAGAAAACAGCTTGGATCAAAACAGAAAAATACAGTCAAATTGATGCTAATTGCTGCAAAACATCAAAGAATTGCAAGGCCTGGAAGGAGCTGCGTGGAGTAGGCAAATGACACTTGAAATAGGAAAATGCAGCTGAAGCAAAAAAATTAGAATGGAATGTTTCCATTCAAACAGATTTGTGTCAACTTTTGGGTGAATTTGATTTTTTTCAAGGGCTGGGAATCAAGAAACTTAGTATATAAGTGCATCAAATTTGTATCAAGGTAATCCACTGCTGATCAGAACAAAAGAATGTGGCTGATGGGATGTTTCAAATCAGAACAGAAAAAAAAAAAAAAGAAGTTGTAGTGCCAAATTCCAAGTGAAGCATTTAGGTTTTCCATTACCATTTGCTCAACTACTCCTATATGCTAACTGATGTGAAGAAATCAGAGATTAGAAATTGATTCAGTGGAGCTGAATTTGGATGCTGAACTTGAGACAAGAGCAAAAAGAAAAAAAAAACAGTTTGAGAAAAGAAAAGAAAAAAGAGAGAAATAAAGTGGCACACAACAAGTGAACTTTGGCACCATGAAATCAAGTGAAATTTTTCTCATCCAAGTCAAAGCTTGCATCAATACATTTCTGACCTTACAAGAGAGAAAGAAAGAAGAAAAAGAAGGATGAGAAAAGAGAAAAAAAAAATTTGGCACGCATTAAGGAAGAGTTGGCACATTGAAACCAAGAAAGGGTTTTTCATCCAAATCCAAGGGATTTATTCAAGTTTCGCTTCACCACACTTTTGATATCATTAGAGGACTGTTAAGATGGGGCAAATCACATTGGAAACATTTTTGAGCAACCAAGTCTCCCACTCCATCAATTTTTCCATTTCCTTGATTTCTATTCCATTTCTCACCATTTTCCATGTTTACACTTGTTTTTGTAGATGTTGATCCTAATCATGAATAATGGTGGAGATTAGATAATAAGCAAGCCTATGGTAGTGCAAGAAGCATATGTGTAAGAGTGAGCTCCATTTCCATCACCAACTTAGAACTTAAAAGAGAGCCACCAAAATTTCCCTTGAAAGGCTAGTGATTTAAATTCATCTCAATGACTCATGATAGATGAAAAGGCTAAGTTGTTGATTTAAGGACAAGATACTAATCCATAGAGCTTAGATTTATGAGAATTGACAACCTTAGGTAATTTCTTTTCATTTGCTTCTAATTATGCTTAAGAAAGCCTAAGGGATACTTATTTAGTAGTTTCGCGAGACGCTCAAGGTTAAGTGTGGGGGAGTTGATAAGTACCATTTTTGTGATTATTTTAGATGTTAAAATCCATGTTTGACCCATGTTTTTATTGCTTAATTCTGATTTTACCCTAGGTTTTGGAACTTTATCTTATTTTGGACTTAATTGCAAAATTACATTAAAATGGATTAATTGGCCACTAAATTTCTGATATATTTTTGTAGGCATGAAAGGATCCTAGACCTAGGGCATACTGGGTCAAACCTGAGTCGGATGTGAACCGGATCGAATTATCAAGCCTACGATTAATCCGGGCCGTCCGATTCAAGAGCGGCTAGATCTGAGCCATCCGGGACGATCTGAAGCAATCCGAGCTAGGGTTAGGGTTGATCAAGCTCTATGATCAAGATCTGAAGGTTTCATCCCAATCAGAGCTAAATCAACCGTTGGATCAAGCAAGGAGGGCTCTAGAGCGTCCATTCACAGATAGAGTTGATCTGGACCATCCGTTGACATATCTGGAGGATCCGAGCTACCACAAGGCAGATCCTGACCTCAGATCATCATCATTAAAGTTTGGCTCCAATCAGAGCAAGATCAGCCGTTGGATTTCATCAATCAATCTGGACCGTCCGTATTAAGTATTTAATCAAACACTGCACTGTTCTTCTCCTTGTCGCGTTCCTTGCCGCAGCTCGTTTGCCTTGGTTTCTTCATCGTTTTTCTTCGTTTCTTCAGCAATTTCTTCGTTTTGAAGGCGTGACCACCTCGATTCGAGCTCATCCTTGAGTGACAGCAAGGAATCGGATTGTGGATTAGCTTAATTTCGTTTATTTAGTTGTAAATCTCGTTTCTGCACTTGGTTTCATTACTGCATTTAAATCATATTGCTTAATTTCGTTTTCTGATTGTTTTAGCTTAACTAGGTTTCGATTCTTCAAGTCAAGTAGTTTAGGAACTTGTTTAGTGAACATTTGGGTTCAAATTCAGCCAATTTCCTAGTCTAGTTCTTGCGTATCAGCCTTTACTCTGTTCTGCAATTTCGGTTTCAATTTCTGTTTCAGCTCTTTTAATCTTATTTTCTGCAGGGTTTCCTTAGTTGTTAGCTTTCAATTCAGTTTCCTATTTAATTAGAATGTTTGTTAATGTCTAGTTACCTTTAATTTCAGTTCGTTTCCCTTTAATTGTTTGCGTATCAACTCATTAGCTGCGTGCCAATGTTATTGTTTGTGTATCCATTTTGTCCTTGCGTGGCAGATTTAATCTCTGCAAGTTCTTGGCTGTAGTTTCTGAGCTTTGTGCCAATGAACATTAGCTTCTTTTAGTTTTGTCTGAATTTAGAGTTGGAGACGTCAAAGTCAAGTAGCATTCACTTGTTTCAGTTTGTGCTTATTTGAATTTCTGCTGCATCATTGCATTCAAGTTTGTCTTCACTCATTTGATTCTGAATTAATCAGTTCTATCGCTGCAGTTTCCAGCTTATCCTTTGTGCAGCTAGCCTCTAGCACTTGACCACACTTGCATTTTGGCACATTCACTCAGCACTCTTGATATACAATTCAATATTTATTTCTGCTTAAGGATGTTGCTGAACTAATATGCATTTGGATGCTGAATGTCTTCCTTTGATTCTGAGTTTCAGATTACTGATACCTTGCTTTTTCCTAAGCTACGTTACTTAGTTCTCCCACTGAATTGCTAGCTCACTGTTTTTTTGCAAGTTGTAATCCTCTCAGCACATCAGTTTTAAATTCTAGCAAGTTTATTCAAGTGTGTGTCAAATTCTGCACCTAGTGCCAAGTTTAGTTTCAGCAGGTATGGGATTCAAGTGGAATGAAGATTTGAGTGTGTTGGAGAGTTTGATATTAGTTTGTGTCGGGTTTAGCTCATTACTGAATTCGATTTCTATTTGGCATAACTATTAAGCCTTGATTTTGCAATTTGGTCCAAGTTTTGGCATTAGTTTCCACTGAAAATTTAAGCTTGTTTTGATTCACTTGTTTAACATTCGGTTTGCAAATCAGTATCAAAATTGGGTTTCAAATTTGCTTAAGTTCCCTTGGTTAATTCGGTTTACATTGATCGTGCTATCAATTGCATTCACTTTCTTAGTTCATAAGTTGAGTTTCTTTAAATTTCCATTTTGATTGCCATTTCATTTCATGATTGCAACCCAAAAACCAATCACATTCGAAACCCAAATTCACAAACGACACACAAATACAAGTGCGAATCACACAACGTCAACTAGCCCCGAGAAAAATACGACCTGTGGCCCCTATATTACATTTCCATATTTTTGATTGTAAAAGGGTTTCCAGCTTTCATTCATAAATTCTAAATTTGAGGCCCACATTCGTGACACATAGTTTGGGCCCGTCATCCACCTCCACGATTCAAGTTCTTTTCCTTCATCATCCTTAGGAGGAGTGAAACCCTCCTTCACCGCGAACCAAGTATTGATGTCCATCTTGAGATAATACTCCATCTTTGATCTCCAATATTGAAAGTCAGCGTCATCAAAGAAAGGTGGTCGGGTGGTGGAGAAACCTTCTCTCAAAGCCATGGATGATAGCTCTAGGTTGTTAATCCGCAAAAACAGAGCCCCAAGCTCTGATACCACTTGTTGAAATCCGGATGGCTAGAGAGGGGGGGGGGTGAATATAGCCAAACACTTGGACTTTGAGCTTATCAAGTTTCTGCACTTTGATTTGTTAGTAGCACAGCGGAAGTAGCAAGAACAGAGTATGCAGAAAAACAGAAAACAAAAACAAACTAACACAACTAGCAAGATCGCTAACAAGGAGGGTTTACAAGGTTCGGGGATAACTTGCCCCTACTCCTTGGCGTGCTCGTAAGGTGGGCGATCCCTTGATCGTCGGCAGATCAAGCCCCGGTGAACACCGGATAGAAAGCAACCTCCTTCTCGGTGGAGCAACCTCTCCAAGCGTTTCAATCAAGGATATAGTTTTAAGCACAATGAAACACAAGAAAGATCTTACTTAGCATTTAGCAAAGACAAGAACACAGCAAGCTTTTCCCGAGCTCCACCCAGCGACGATCTCACGCAACAACCCTTTCCCCGTGTTTTCTCGCTGTTGGACTCAAAGCCTCTTGTTCCTTCCTCCAAGTACTCAAGCAAGGGATGGTCGCTTCACTGACTACAATTGCTTGCTCAAGATGATGGGATCACAGAACACACAAGTAAGGATGTGGAGAACACAATCGCGCAGCAAGAACAAGCCAGAAGTTGATTCAGCGAACTCTTCTACTCTGCTCTTCTCCTCTCCGCCTTTTGTTTCTCCACTGAGCACAGGTGACACCACCTCACAGCAGCCTCCAGCTGCTTACCTGCCAACGCCAGCTACCACTGAGCTCTCCCTGGACTCCCTGAGCTTCCCTCAACCAAGCTCCAGTCAGCAGCTCCAGTCTGCAGCTCCAGCCGTTGCAACCTGAGATGGAAAACAGACAAAACTGCTCCAAGGAAAGGCCACCTTTGATTCTCCTTGAGTGTTTGAATCCTCCTCTGTCACCTGCAGCTTAATCAGATCATTAGAGTAGTATATCAAATAGAAAATCAAGCATCAGAGATGAAACACAGAGAATCGGATACGTTCAGACGTGATCAGAGCGTTTGACAGTGCATTTTGAATTAAAGTGATCGGTCACCGGACCGATCAGAGAGCCTCCTCCAGACCGATTAGGCTGGGTCCAGACCGATCAGGCTTCATCCTGATCGGTCCCCAACGCTCAATCAAAAATCGTGATTTTTTTGGGACTCTCCTGGATCGATCACCAGATCGATCCCAGGTTGTGGATCGATCACCAGACCGATCCACCCCTTTACTGGGCGATTTCTGAGCTTCGCAGTCCAAACCTCCTGATCGGTCACCGAACGATCAGGGATCCTCCTGATCGGTCACCAGACCGATCAGGTCATGACCAGACATATCAGGCTCCGTCCTGATCGATCATAGTGAGGAACCCGCGACGCTGGATCGTTCTCTAGAACGATCTGCACAGTGATCCTGATCGGTCACCAGACCGATCAGGAGCAGATCAGCAAGGGAACTCAACCTCACTGTGTGCTCCCTGATCGGTCACCAGACCGATCATGAGCCAAGCAGTGGGTGAAATGTATACTCCCTGATCGGTCACCAGACCGATCAGTCATCGCTGGATCGGTCACCAGACCGATCCACGAAGGAGCACCGTGCCAACTCCCTGATCGGTCACCAGACCGATCCAGGGGCTCCAACCTAGCCCTCCAAGCTAGGGTTTCATCCAACACAGCCCTCCAAGCTAGGACCTGACCCTCCAAGCCATGATTTTTCACCTAACCCACCAGTTGGGACTTTTCACCTAACCCTCCAAGTTAGGACTTTTCACCTAGCCCTCCAAGCTAGGATTTTTCACCCAACCTTCTGAGTTAGAACTTTCCACACCTAGCCCTCCAAACTAGGACCTGACCCTCCAAGCCAGGATTTTTCACCTAACCCTCCAAGTTGGAACTTTTCACCTAACCCTCCAAGTTAGAACTTTTCACCTAGCCCTCCAAGCTAGGACTTTTCACCCAACCCTTCCGAATTAGGACTTTTCAACACCTAGCCCTCCAAGCTAGGATTTTCCATAACATGCCTAATCCCCGATCAGGACTTAACCATAATTATCATAATCATCAACCTAAACTAAAATCGGTGTCAACACCAAAACAACAATCAGGGTCAGACTGCATCAACAGTTAGCCCTAGTCCTATCATTATATCTAAAACCATGGTTATGCACAAGCAGACAATTTTCATTAATACTAGCATGCATGGATGAATGGTTAATTCTATTTTTATCATGCAAGGAGGATTTTGAATTTAAATTGCACTTTAACCTAGGGTTAGAAATTACCTCCCTTACCCTTAGAGTTCCTCCTTGTTGTGAGCTTCTCTTCTTCCTTTGCTCTTTCTCCCATCTCCTCAAGTGCTCCATCTTCTTGAGCTCTCCTCTCTTTGGGCACTTGGTGTGGTAGTGACCTAGCTCACCACACGTGAAGCATCTAATTCTTTTCTTCTTCTCTTGGGCTTCTCTAATCCTACACTTCATGTTAGAATTTAAATGAGTTGAAATAGGTTTAGATTTTACCTCCATTTTACCTTTCGGGCACTTGTCCTTGTAGTGCCCCTTCTCGTTGCAACCAAAGCATGTAATGTGGTCCTTGGCTCTTGCTTTGGTGGAGGTAGAGGTGAAGGCTAGGTTGACTTCTTCTTCAACCTTGGATGAAGTGGATGCCTCCTCTTGTTCCGGTATTGACGAGGGTCTCTCCTCCCTCTCAATTCTTGAGATGGTGACCTCCTCCTCTTCTCTAGATGAGGTAGATGACCTCTCACTTTTTTCTTCCACTTCACTTGATGAGATGATCAATTCTTCTCCTTTTTCTTCTTCTTGACCCATTTGACTCATCTCTTTGGACTCTTGAGATTGTGTAGGTTTCTCATGAATTTCTTTCAATTTGCTCCACAATTCATATGCATTTTGATATTTACCTACACACCTCAAAACATTAGTAGGCAAGATATTAATCAAAATAGTTATTACCTTCTCATTAGCCCTAGCTTGTTCTTGTTGTTCACTTGTCCAATATCTGGGGCGAAGTCTCTTGCCATGCTTGTCCTTGGGAATTTCGAATGGGTCTTCAATGGTCATTCTACATTCCCAATCCATCCCTAGCCAATTTTCCATCCTTGTCTTCCAATGATCGAATTCTTCATGATTATAGGATGGTGGTGTGTTGATGTCCTCCCCCAACCGGTCTTCCATGTTTTTCTTCCTCTAGCGGTTGCTCCCTCGACGGTTAGTCCGATCAAGAGCGGTCCTTCGCTCTGATACCAAATGTAGGATCGATTCCGTACGCTAGAGGGGGTGAATAGCGAATTTCGAACTTGTTCTTCCTACATGGTTAGTTGCGCAAGCGGAATATACAATAAAAATAAAACTAACCAAGAAGAACAATGCTAACAAACCAGATTTACTTGGTATCCACCCCGGACGGGTGACTAATCCAAGAATCCGTCGGTGGATCAATCCCCGGATAACCTCCGGCTAGCCCTCGTCGCTCCTTGTGGGTGGAGAAACCTCGCCATAGCACCTTGACACGATCTGGACTCAAAAGACTACTAACAAGCCTTAACCAAGCTTGCTTCGTCAAGAAACTCAGCCACCACGAAATCCTCTTTAAATAGGACTCGGGGCTGATTTCTCGCTACCAGTCGACTGCCCCCAGGGCAGTCAACTGGTGCCAGCCAAATTCGACCGTTGACACCCCCAACGTTCAAATTTGTCAGCTCACCAGCCGCTACCAGTCGACTGCCAAAATGGCAGTCGACTGGCCCAGGGTCCAGAACCTACTGTGAGTTTCTGTTTGCGCTGACAATCGATTGTTATAACTGTTGGTGCAGTTTGCACTAACGGTCAAACTCGGGTTTTGATGTATGACAAAGTGGTTAAAGGTAGGGTTGTGTGTGTTTAAACCTCTTTACCAAGTGTGCAGGATTGAAAGACTTAGGACCAGACACCAGGCTGAAGTCCAGGATGGTTGAGTCCTGGCGGGAAGTCCAGTTGGGTCCGCGGGACCTGACAACTGGCTGAAGACCAAGTTGGTTGAGACTTGGCAAGAAGACCAAGGTGGTTGAGCCTTGGCAGGAAGTCCTGGTAAGGATCAAGAAGTCAAGTAGAACTGCACAATGGGTAAGTAAGGTAAGTCACTGGAGGAGCGACCCAGTGAGGACGAGTCCAATCTTGGACTTTAGGCGCGGTCCAACTTAGACCCATTTAGGTGATCTAAGTTGAGTCCAGGTTAGATCCTGGTCTGGGAGACAGGATCTAATTAACTTAGAATTATATCTTATTTTAGTCCATATAAAATTGTGCTATCCTTGTTTTGGACTAACCCTGGATGCAGGATCGAAGGACTGTGTTTCTGCAGCTCAGAGAGCCTCAAAGGAGTGAGGCCGTAGCTGAGCAGGGCGCCCCGGATGTGTCGGGCGCCCCAGAGTCAACCCAAAGTCAGCGGAGAGGTAAACGCCCCGACAGCAGCGCAATTGGGGGCGCCCCGCATGTCTCGGGCGCCCACTGTGCCACGCCACTGAAGGCGGCTGCAGCTCACCCTCGCGAAGCCAGAAGATGGGATTTTGACCGGTCAATCGGGCGCCCCGCGCGCGTCGGGCGCCCCAGTCAAAAGCAATCCCGAAGTAGACGAGATTAGCTCTGACCGGAGCATCGCCGGATCTACAGCCACGTGGGGGGCGCCCCGAGCATGTCGGGCGCCCCCTGCCCTATATAAAGAGGGCCTCGACCCTCTTCAAAGGACAACACTTTTTTCAACGCTCCAAGTTCTTCTACTCTCGCGCCCTGCTCTGGAAACGCTACACTTCGAGCCGACGACGTCCCGCTGCCCCGAAAGAGTCGACCTACTCCGGACGTCGGTAAAAAGAAGAATTTCTTTTAATACTTTATTGCACTTAATTACTTGAAAGTGTGGGGTTGTCACACTTTCATTTCATTTGTACTCGCCTACTCTATCGGGGTTGACCGATAGAGAGTTTTAGTAGATTGCCCAACGGAAAGGTCCGAGGGACCTGGGCCTTCGAGTAGGAGTCGCCGGAGGCTCCGAACGAAGTAAAAATCGTTCGTGTTTGCGTGTTTGTTTTTCGTCTCTTTCATTTCCGCTGTGCACGCTCTTTAAAGCACTCTGATTTAATTTTTTTAAAAAAAGTCACGTGATTCACCCCCCTCTCACGTGCATCGATCTTACAATAACATCAGTCGACTGCCCGGCCTCTACAAACACTCTTCCTCACTCTCTTGACCCTCGTCAACATGTGCCTTCAAGCATTCTCCCTTGGCTTGCTCCTTGAAGTCCTCTTCCACCGGCTATCATCCCTCGGATGCGCACGCAAGTCCTCGACCTGCCTCCATGCCACCCTTCACGTGTGCCCTTTGAAGTCCACTTCTCAGCTTGCCCTTGGAGTCATCTTCCCTCGGCTCTTGTCCCTTGCCTTAGCTGACTCTTCACCAGCAGCGTTGACTATTGCCTTCGCGCCCTCTTCATCTTCGGCCCTCGTCCCTCGGATGCACACAAGCCTCCAGCTTGTCTCCATGTCATCCTTCACGTACGCCTCGAAGTCCACACCCCTCGGCTCATCATCCCTGCTATATCAGGTCCCTCGGGTGCACACAAGCCTCTAGCTTGTCTCCATGCAAACCCTTCACCATACCGAAGCCGTCCAGCCAAGTCAATATGTGTAAACCTGTACAACCTGCACACTCACATACCCATATTAGTACACAAGGGAAAACCTAACTTAAACCCTTTGCCCAAACATCAAAACACAAGGTCACTCCGGACCTTAGATTGCCTCAACACTGTTGTCTTTAGGCTCCTCCACTTCTTGTCCTGGTGTAGAATTCTTATAATGATCTATCACCTTACTCCATAGTTCATGAGCATTCTTGTACTCACCTACACGGGACATAATATAAGAAGATAATAAATTTAAAACAATTCTTGTTACCTTCTTATCCGACTCTGCTTCCTCTTTTTGTTCCTTGGTCCAATATTAAGGTCGGAGACACTTCCCTTTTTGTCCGTTGGAGCTTCAAACGGAACCTCCAATGCGGTCTAATGGTCCCAATCCATTTGGAACAAAGTCTCTAACCGTTTCCTCCAATAATCGAAATCGTTTCGATCATATGGAGGTGGGATCCGAGTATCACATCTTAGTGGACCTTCCAAATCTATCTTTGTCTTCTTCCTCTAGCACCTTGCTCCTTTGGCGGTGAGTCCAACAAGAGCAAAGCTCTACTCTGATACCACTTGTTGGGACTAGATCGTACGGCTAGAGGGGGTGAATAGCCGATCACCCACGAATTTGTCAGTTCTTTCTACACATGTTAGTGTGCAATGGAATACAATATAAAGTAAAACTAATAAGGAAGAACACAAACCAATTTACGTGGTTAGGAGATGATGCTCCTACTCCACAGCTGTCCGTAAGGTGGACAATCCCTATCCGTCGGTGGATTAGGCCCCGAAAAATCTCCGGCTATGCTCAACCTCTTTGTGAGTGGAGAAACCTCACCACAAACTCACCTAGATCTTTTGGTAGCGCTCAAGAACTCTAGAGCACAAGGAAGACTACTAATAAGTTTTAACCAAACTTATTTCTGTTGATGCAGTCTGGCCCGGTTGTTGTTTTGGTATTTGACAATGATTTAAGTTTGGTTGAGCGAATTTGGGTTAAAGTCCTGATCGGGGACTGGGCATGAAACCCTGGTGAGTGAAGCCAGGTCCTAGCTTGTGAAGCTAGGTTGAAATCCCGGTGAGTGAAGCCGGGTCCTGGTGAGTGAAGCCAGGTGATGGAAATCCCAGTGAGTGAAGCCGGGTCCTGGTGAGTGAAGCCAGGTGTTGGAAATCCCGGTGAGTGAAGCCGGGTCCTGGTGAGTGAAGCCAGGTGTTGAAAAGACCTAATTCGAAAGAGGTGGGTGAAAAGTCCTAGCTTGGAGGGCTAGGTGAAAAGTCCTAGCTTGGAGGGCTAGGTGAAAAGTCCTAACTTGGAGGGTTAGGTGAAAAGTCCCATCTTGGAGAGTTAGGTGAAAAAGTCCTGGCTTGGAGGGTCAGGTGCCTAGCTTGGAGGGCTAGGTTGGATGAAGGTCTAACTCGGAGGGGTTGGGTGAAAAGTCCTAGCTTGGAGGGCTAGGTGAAAAGTCCTAGCTTGGAGGGCTAGGTGAAAAGTCCTAACTTGGAGGGTTAGGTGCAAATTCCCAACTTGGAGAGTTAGATTGAAAAATCCTTAGCTTGGAGGGCTAAGGTGAATGAAATCCTAGCTTGGAAGGCTAGGTCTGCGTCCCTGGATCGGTTTGGTGACCGATCAGGGAGTTGGCACGCTGCTCCTTCATGGATCGGTCTGGTGACCGATCCAGCGATGTCTGATCGGTCTGGTGACCGATCAGGGAGTGTGTGTTTCACTCACTGCACAGCTCCTGATCGGTCTGGTGACCGATCAGGGAGCGAACAGTGAGTTGAGTTCCCCTGCTGATCTGCTCCTGATCGGTCTGGTGACCGATCAGGGATACTGCTCAGATCGGTCTAGTGAACGATCATTTGTCGCAAGGTTCTCACTATCACCGATCAGGATGACTCCTGATCGGTCTGGAAGCAGCCTGATTGGTCTGGTGACCGATCAGGCTGGAGCCTGATTGGTCTGGAGACCAATCAGGAGTGTGCAGAAGACTTCTGGATCGGTCTGGTGACCGATCAGGGTCCTTCCTGATCGGTCTGGTGACCGATCAGGCGCATAACTTTAATTCAAATACGCTGTCAGAAGCTCTGATCGCGTCTGTTTTCACTGCCGATTCTCTGATACATTGCTGATTCTTGTTGATATGCATTGCTAAGCCTCTGTTGGAGTGTGCAGGTGATAGCAGGTGATTCAAACACTCAAGGAGGGTCAATGGGAGGCTTTCCTTGGAGCAAGTTTGTTTGTTTCTCCTTCTCAGGTTTCAACGGCAATTGGAGTAGCTGGCGACTGACGGAGACTCAGCTGGAGAGGAGGTCTTCAGTGGATTGAGTGCTCAGGGAGGTCAGTGGGTTCAGGTTGGCTCAGTGGATGCTGATGAATCTTGCGATGGTGAGAGGGAGCTTAAGTGACGAAGCTGGAAGCAGAGGAGCGGAGCGAACAAGACAGAAACTTGGGAAGTTTGGCTGGGCTGTGTTCGTGCTCTCTGTTGCTTTGTGCTTGAGCGATCTTGTTGCATTCCTGTGAGAGCTTTATGAGTGTTCCTTCTTGTGTGATCTCCTGTACTCAAGTTCCATCATCCGTGAGATCTGTGGAAAGGTTTCTCCACCGAGAAGGAGGCTCTATCTTATCCGGGTTCACCGGGGCTTGATCTGCCGACGATCAAGGGATCGCCCACCTCACGGGCACGCCAAGGAGTAGGGGCAAGTTATCCCCGAACCTTGTACATCTCCGTCTTAGCGATTTGGTTTGCTTTCTTTCTTTGTATTGTTCTGTTTGTGCTGTTTGCTTCCGCTGCTACTAACCTGATCACACAGAAAACTTAAGAGAGCAAATTTTAGTGATTGGCTATATTCACCCCCCCTCTCTAGCCATCCGTTTCCAACAAATGGTATCAGAGCTTGGGGCTCTGTTCACGGCTTAACATCCGAGAGCTTACAACAAGATGGCTATGGGAGGAGAAGGTTACAGCGCAAACAGACCTCCATTCCTTGACGACATTGATTTTCCATATTGGAGGTCAGGATGGAGTTCTACCTCAAAACCAACATGAGCATATGGTTCTCAGTGAAGGAGGGTTTCTCCCCTCCAAAGGATCATGAGGGAAATGAGCTTGAGTTTTCTAGTTGGTCGGCTGAGCAAGTCAAGAAGGGGGAAGCTAATGCCAAAGCTATCGTCACCTTGCAATGTGGGATGACCAAGGATCAGTTGGTCAAGGTGGGTCCTTTCACAAGTGCTAAAGATCTATGGAATAAGATTATTGAGCTCCATGAAGGAACTCGTGAAACCCGGATAGCCAAGAAGGACCTCCTTCTCAACCAACTCCAAAGTCTCACCATGGGAGAAAATGAAACTGTAAGTATGCTTCATTGTCGATTCAAAGAAGTATTGAATGGTCTCCACTCCATTGATGAAAAGATCGAAAACAGAGACCTAGTGAGGTATGTACTCAAAGCCTTCCCTAGGAATACTTTATGGTCATCCATGGTGGATGCTTACAAGGTTTCCAAGGACTTATCTTTTGTTAAGTTAGAGGATTTGTTTTGTGAGATGGAGCTACACGAGATCTCTAACACAAGCCCAAAAGAGAAAGGGTTTGCTTGTGTGACAGGTAACAAAAGAAAGGAGAAGAAGAATGAAGAGGAGGAGAAGAACTTCCATCATTTTGCTTTCATGGCAGTAGAGAATTCAAGTGAAGGAAGCAGTGATGAATCTTCAAGCTCCTCAACCGCGCCTTCATCATCTTCGGATGATGAAGAGGTAATCTCTCCCGAACTAGATAAGTCCTATAGAACCATTGCATGTCTAGCTAGGTTGCTTAAAAAATCCAAGAACAAAGTTAAATTGTTGAAATTGGAAGTAGAAGAATTGAAATCCTCTAGGGTGGAGGATGTTAATGATTTTCATGATGACTCGCATGTTAAGACCCTTGAGAATGACAATAAGGACTTAAAGAGCAAAGTTGAAAATCTCAAGAATGTTCTTGAGAAATTCTCATTTAGCTCCAAAACCTTAGATATGATATTAAATTTCCAAAGGGCAGTTTACAACAAGGCCGGTATAGGTTACTGACCTAAGGAACCAACCTTTGTATCATTAATGTCAAGAACCCAATTTAGACCATCAAATAATTCTAGGGTTCAAAAAGTCAAAAAGAAATTGACTAAGGCATGGGTGCCAAAGTCTTTCATTGTAGATTCCTTAGGTCCCAAAATTTGGGTACCTAAGACCTCAATATTTAGAATTGTATAAGCATTGTTTGAGGGGGAGCATCTATCAACATGGGAGGTTGATATTTGGTGCTCCAAACCCATGACCAACAAAAATTGTCATTCACATGATTGGTTATGGAATGTTCAAATTAAGTGCTTCGATCTTCATTGTCTTAGCTCTTATAACAATATGATCTCTTGGCTAGTGAGTTATGAAATCTCATTTGGGCAATAAGGAAACTTTTCATGCAATGAATGATAGTATATCCATGCTTCAAAATAAATCTACAAGTTTTGGAAAAATTATATATATTGCATGAAGGGTTTAGATTCACACATAACTTGCTCTTGGCATGAATTGCTTAAAAGAATTGGTTTTTTTGTTGCAATTTGTGTTTTCATGCAAGTTATGGTTTATGAAATGTCTTATCTCAAGCCCAAGTATGCCATGAGTATCTTGTATGTGTTATAACACATGAATGCATGTTTAAGAACAAGATGAACATATAGTTTGGGCTGATCATTATAAAAATCTCACCAGGCATCACCATGAGTTTTAAAATTCACTGTTTAACCTTATATGACCTAGTGATTCCCTTGTATCAAACTAAGGTTTCTTGATATGATCATGCTTTGATACAAACATGTTTCGATACTCAAGTTCATGCTTAGAAAATACTATCATGCTCTGACACAAACCATGATATATATTTTGATTAAGGGAACCCTTAGAATCAAGTGGATCAAATCTAATTGAATTAGGGTTTAGGAATGCTTGAAACCTGATAGACAAATTTAGGGATTATGGAATTGAAAAAAAAAATATTTTGAGCAAACTTGATCATACATTGAGTTTGATACAAACTTAATGTTAATTTGATACAAATCTATTTTGAATGATCAAACTTAAATTTTGGGACCAAAATCATGTTTTGATACGAACCTGTCTTTTGGTTTCTGAAAGTTTGAGTCTGAATTCTGAAATCTGACCGGAACAAACAAATCCGACTTTTGAATCCACCCTGATCGGTCTGGTGACCGATCAGGCACCGTTCTGATCGGTCCGGTGACCGATCAGATCAATGCTGATCAGAGGTATCAGACTACTTCTCAGTTCGATTCCATTTCATCAAGTTGTATCAGATTACTTGATCATACTGATACACACAAATATGATACAAACCTGATTATTCCAAGAACATGACCATACTTGATCATTTATTGGTACAAACTTGGTACTAAGTGAATACAAACTCATTTCTAAGGAATGTTTAAGACCTTTGATTCTCAGAAATTGTTCTGAAACATCAAATGTTAAAATGCGGTTTGTCTAATCATACTTGGAACAAAACATACTTGAAATAAATCTAATATTGATTTGACACAAACCTATGTTGGAATGTTCAAATTCTTAAGAAAGGGTTTGTTGAGTCATGACTCTTGGTCTTAATGTCGTGTTTTAGAAATGTTTCTGAAATGTCGAATATTAATAGAGTCTACACCCCTATTGTGGAATGCAAATTGTTAATGCAGTCTGATCAGGAATGTATCAAAGTTTTCAAAATTTTTCTGAAATCTGATCGCTCCCCAGACTAATCAAATATCTTTCTGTATCAAGTTATCAACGAACCTGATTGGTCACGGAGACCACTCAGGATTATATGTCGGATACAGATGCATTCCTTACTTGTCATATAAAACATATACATGTTTGACCTTGATATATTTCTGTATATGTTTTCATGTGCAAGTTCACACTTATTGTCGTATGATGCATATACATTGTTGTCATGATATATTTATGGTATATGCCTCTCATATGCAATTCAGAAATTATCCTTTGATTATTTTTTTTTGGGGAGACCCTTGATTGAGGGGGAGCTGTGTTCAAACTTAATAACCATACCCTTTTCGATGTTTGACAAAGGGGGAGAAAATGACTGATTAAGTTTATGGTTATTATAGGGGGAGGATCATGATTCCCTTATGAGAATTGAACGGACTTCAATTGATTGATACATAAATTTAAATCGGGTTGTCAAACAACAAAAAGGGGGAGATTGTTGATGCAGTCTGGCCCGGTTGTTGTTTTGGTGTTTGACAATGATTTAAGTTTGGTTGAGCGAATTTGGGTTAAAGTCCTGGTCGGGGACTCAGCATGAAACCCTGGTGAGTGAAGCCAGGTCCTAGCTTGTGAAGCTAGGTTGAAATCCCGGTGAGTGAAGTCGGGTCCTGGTGAGTGAAGCCAGGTGATGAAAATCTCGGTGAGTGAAGTCAGGTGTTGGAAATCCCGGTGAGTGAAGCCGAGTCCTGGTGAGTGAAGCCAGGTGTTGAAAAGTTCTAATTCGGAAGAGGTGGGTGAAAAGTCCTAGCTTGGAGGGCTAGGTGAAAAGTCCTAGCTTGGAGGGCTAGGTGAAAAGTCTCATCTTGGAGAGTTAGGTGAAAAAGTCCTGGCTTGGAGGGTCAGGTGCCTAGCTTGGAGGGCTAGGTTGGATGAAGGTCTAACTCGGAGGGGTTGGGTGAAAAGTCCTAGCTTGGAGGGCAAGGTGAAAAGTCCTAACTTGGAGGGTTAGGTGCAAATTCCCAACTTGGAGAGTTAGATTGAAAAATCCTTAGCTTGGAGGACTAAGGTGAATGAAATCCTAGCTTGGAAGGCTAGGTCTGCGTCCCTGGATCAGTCTGGTGACCGATCAGGGAGTTGGCACGCTGCTCCTTCGTGGATCGGTCTGGTGACCGATCCAGCGATGTCTGATCGGTCTGGTGACCGATCAGGGAGTGTGTATTTCACTCACTGCACAGCTCCTGATCGGTCTGGTGACCGATCAGGGAGCGAACAGTGAGTTGAGTTCCCCTGCTGATCTGCTCCTGATCGGTCTGGTGACCGATCAGGGATACTGCTCAGATCGGTCTAGTGAACGATCATTTGTCGCAAGGTTCTCACTATCACCGATCAGGATGACTCCTGATCGGTCTGGAAGCAGCCTGATTGGTCTGGTGACCGATCAGGCTGGAGCCTGATTGGTCTGGTGACCGATCAGGCAGGAGCCTGATTGGTCTGGAGACCAATCAGGAGTGTGCAGAAGACTTCTGGATCGGTCTGGTGACCGATCAGACACAGAACTTTAATTCAAATACGCTGTCAGAAGCTCTGATCGTGTCTGTTTTCACTGTCGATTCTCTGATACATTGCCGATTCTTGTTGATATGCATTGCTAAGCCTCTGTTGGAGTGTGCAGGTGATAGCAGGTGATTCAAACACTCAAGGAGGGTCAATGGGAGGCTTTCCTTGGAGCAGGTTTGTTTGTTTCTCCTTCTCAGGTTTCAACGGCAACTGGAGCAGCTGGCGACTGACGGAGACTCAGCTGGAGAGGAGGTCTTCAATGGATTGAGTGCTCAGGGAGGTCAGTGGGTTCAGGCTGGCTCAGTGGATGCTGATGAATCTTGCGATGGTGAGAGGGAGCTTAAGTGACGAAGCTGGAAGCAGAGGAGCGGGGCGAACAAGACAGAAACTTGGGAAGTTTGGTTGGGCTGTGTTCGTGCTCTCTGTTGCTTTGTGCTTGAGCGATCTTGTTGCATTCCCGTGAGAGCTTTGTGAGTGTGCCTTCTTGTGTGATCTCCTGTACTCAAGTTCCATCATCCGTGAGATCTGTGGAAAGGTTTCTCCACCGAGAAGGAGGCTCTATCTTATCCGGGTTCACCGGGGCTTGATCTGCCGACGATCAAGGGATCGCCCACCTCACGGGCACGCCAAGGAGTAGGGGCAAATTATCCCCGAACCTTGTACATCTCCGTCTTAGCGATTTGGTTTGCTTTCTTTCTTTATATTGTTCTATTTGTGCTGTTTGCTTCCGCTGCTACTAACCTGATCACGCAGAAAACTTAAGAGAGCAAATTTTAGTGATTGGCTATATTCACCCCCCCCCCTCTCTAGCCATCCGTTTCCAACAATTTCGTCAACCTTTGCTCAGTCAAACCGAGCTCTCTTAAATAGAGCACGCTCCTGATCCAGCCGTTACTAGTCAACTGTGTTAACACCAGTCGATTGCCAACTGTTGAATTCGAACGTTACAGCCCAACATTCAAATTCAGCCGACACCAGTCGACTGCGCAGAAGTCCAGTCGACTGATCTCTTTGTACCCTCTACCAGTCGATTGCTCCCAGCAACAGTCGACTGCCCAAACCCTAAACCTAGGGTTGCAGTCCTAAGTACATTCACTCAACACTCGTCCTCATCCGACCAACCTAGACCTAGCTTCTAGCTCCTCCAACAACCTCTCGTCCCTCGGATGCTTCTCCATCCTTCATGTCTTACCTTTTGGAGCTTCCTTCGGTCTCGGTTCTTGTTGTCAGATCTTCCTCATTTGTCAAGATCTCACTTGGACTTTTCTCCTTTGTCACGATCCCACTTGGACTTTTCTTGTTGTACCTATATCCTACATACTCACAAATGCATATTAAGTATAATAATAAACCTAACTTAAACCTTTTCCTAAATATCAAAACCTAAGGCACCTAGATTGCTCCAACAGTCACGTGTGCCCTTCTCGCTCCACTGGCGTACTCTTCTGCAGACCTCCGCGTCCCTCGGATACACCGAGCTTGTCAGTTCCCTTCCCGTGCCATCCTTCTCGACCGTTGTATCTTCCACTCGATTTCCAGCGCTCCTAAGCTCCTGTGCACTTAGACACAGAGATCGAATATAATAGGACCTAACTTGACTCGGTTAACCACATCAAAACTTACTTGGGGTACTTACATGATTGCCGACACCACCCCGCCCCCCGCCCCCCGCCATTGGATCCGCCCCTGAGAACGCCCAATTGGATGCTTCTGTCTACCTCCACTTCCACTCTGATCTGACGTCACTTCGAGAATAGCACGTGGACCATTTTTGTCAATTGTCAGAACACATAGGATGTCAAAAAACAAACTTATCTAAACACATGGAGCAACCTGATGAACATAGCGTGATCCTACAAGACTTCCTACAGTGCCACACATGGGTGACATGTCCTTTTGGCACCTTTGACATGACCCTCTGACACCTTTAACCTGACCCTCTTTAATGTGAATGACATCTCGACGGAGGTATTTCTTATGTAAAGTCTTACTCACGTATGCCAAAGGGGATTCTGGACACACAGAAAGTCACTCTACTCAGGGAAGGGAACTCGTTCGGCTCAAAGAAGGCCCATTTTATTCACATGGGAAAGAAGTTGAGCGCCTACTTTATTATGCATATTTTATTATTGTTCATCTTTTTTCCTATTTTTTATTGCTGGAGATCTAACTTGAGAGATGGAGTGCAAGGCTGGGGCACCCCCCTTCTCTTTGCAGGTACTTCCAGCGACGGGATAGCTCATGGGTAGCTCCAGCGGCACCACCTTCTTCTTGGTCATAGTGATTTAGTCAACATTCCAGCCACCTCATCGGCAGTCTATCTCCACGAATTCCAAGCAGGATCACTAATCATACTATACATTTTCTCCATTCAACATTTGGAATAACAAGTTTTTGCGATGTTCAAAAGAACATCCAAGTAAAGCTGTCAACATTTTTGGACGTTCAACAATATACAAATAGCATATAGAAATTATATGTTGCTCAACACATAATTGAGTCAACAGACTCTACACTTCATGTTCCGGAATAGGAAGTTCATTTGACTTAACCATTTTATGTGTTGAAGTCATAATGTCTTTAGCTACATGGTCAATTGCATTGCTTATACTATCATCATCAACTTTACCTTTTTTTTTCACTCTTGTTCTTCGATGATGCTCTAACAAAAGAATTAGCTTTAGATTTAGTTGGTTGAGTTGAAATTTGGGCATCCTCATTAACCACATCTAAATTGTCCAAATGATTTCCTGATGAGATATTATAAATTCAATTTCGTTAATGATTTCAAAATTATATCCACCAACATTATTCTCCACTTTTATGCTAGCTCTTCTCTTTCGTATTTCTGACGCAATTTCGGCATATTATCTCGTGGCCCTATTTTTCTCATATAATTAAACTAACTTCTTATAATTTCAAATAGGCTTGCTCTTTCAATCAGCCATTGCTGGTTTTATCTATAAGCTATAATATAATTACATCAAACATTCATTCATAGATAATATCACAAGAGAAAATCAAATATAATTTTCAAATCACCAGACACACCTCAATCAATTGTTGCCAAGTTCAAGTTCAACAATCAAGAATTCTATGTGGGATCTCATCTAAAACCACTTATACCATTCTTAAATATATCATAACATGAAAATCAGCATCTTTTAATATGTTTCATGCGATTTTGAATCTTGTTCTTATCGCTAAGTTTGTTAGAAAATTTTGCTTTCAATTCATTTACTATATTTTCAAATGCACGTGTAGTAACACTACAACAAATATGACTTTCCATAGCACATTATCAACGGTGTGCAATTAAAGCACACCTTAATAATAGTTTTTACGACACTCTTAATTATGTGCATTGCGGATGGTATAATATTTATACAAATGTCAACGTACAAAAAAAGTACGTTGTCAATAAACTTTTCTACGGTGTATAGAGTGCGCTGTTAAAACTTAATATTAATAACGTATAAAGCGCGCTATTAATACTTATTATATATATATATATATATATATATATATATATATATATATATATATATATATATATATATATATATATATATATAAATGACATCATGCAAAAAAATCAACACCGTCAATAAATTTTATTTTTAAAATAAATATTAATAGCGCTTAAGTACGCGTTGTTAATAACTTAATTGTTTAATTTTTAAATCCTTATAACTTTGCACTAAAACCAGTCGAATTCTTTCCGCCAAACTCTTACACCCTGTTTGGAAACCCATAGAATTGAATTCCATGATTTGGAAGTACCTTAAGTGAAGGAATTGAATTCACATGGGAATTGAAATCCAATAAAACTAAGGAATTCAATTTCATCCCAAATAGATGTGATTTGGTGTGGGAATTGAATTCCAACAAATGAAAATACTAAAATAACCTCATATAAATATAATATTTAATTCCTAACCTATCAATGAAAGGTAAAATAGTAAAAACAATCAAATTTATTTAGTTTCAGACTCATTCCAAATAAAAAAATAGAATTCAATTCCTTTGTTTACCGACTCATTCCAAACATAAAAATTCAATTCAATTCCTTCTGAAATTCAATTCTTGATGAAATTCAATTCAATTCCATTGCTTAAAAACTTTCCAAACTGCGTGTTAGTCAAACTTCTTTCCGCCGCAATCCCTAATAAAACCTACGTTCGCACCCCGTGACTCCCTCTGCACCTAAAACCTGCCCCGTTTGGAAAGTTTTTAAGCAATGGAATTGAATTGAATTCCATCCAGAATTGAATTCCAGTGAGAATTGAATTGAATTCTTATGTTTGAAATAAGTTGGTAAACAATTCAATTCCTTTGTTTGGAATGAGCCTAAAACTAAATGAATTTGATTGTTTTTACTATTTTATCTTTCATTGATAGGTTAGGAATCAAACATTATATTTATATGAGGTTATTTTAATATTTTCATTTATTGGAATTCAATTCCTATACCAAATCACACCTATTTGGGATGGAATTGAATTCCTTAGTTTTGTTGGATTTCAATTCCCATGAGAATTAAATTCCTTCATTTAAGTTACTTCCAAATCATGGAATTCAATTCCATGGGTTTCCAAACAGGGTGAAACTCCCTCCGCAATCCTCCTTCCTCGCTCCGGTCATTGCTACCTCTTGGATCTCTTCTGCGACCTCGAGGTCACGCCGATCCGGTCCATCAAGGAAGCGCTCAAGGAATTGCTACATGCTTTACCATTAGATGTTGGCAGTGTCTCTGGGATTTCTGGTAGGCGTGAAGACAAACACAATATTTATTGGCTTCACTAGCTTCCTTACACCCGGAATTATTTACAAATGTGATTTAGCGCCAGAAGTTCCAGAAATGAAGATATTTCGTGAAATTTCTGTTCCTGGGTCTAATCGCACTGAGTTTGAGGTTAAAGTAAGTCATTTCTTGTCTTTTCGTCTACATTTTGTGGATCTACTAAGGAAGGATTAAGACATATTTGCTTGTTATGATTAGCTGCATAGGCCATTATCTAGTAAATAAACTGCTCTATATATATATATATATATATATATGTCGGAGTGGTTTTAGTCCCATAAATTGGGACTCCTGGCTTGTTGTTTATTTGCTGCCATTTTATTTTTTCTTTCAACAAGTTATATTCTCGAATGGCTCAGGAACAAGGAAGCTCTTGTCCTGAAGAACTATACTGTGATGTTGATTGATCAAGTTGAACTTATTTTATTCCATTTTCTTAGGTTTTCTCTTCTAGCAAGGATGGGACCAAGATACCCATGTTTATTGTGTCAAAGAAGAATACCCGATTTGATGGATCAAATCCAGTTCTACTATATGGCTATGGAGGCTTCAACATCAGCATTACACCTTCATTTAGTGTGGCTGGTCTTGTTCTTGCAAGAAACTTAGGTTGTGTCATATGCATAGCAAATATTCGTGGTGGAGGAGAATACGGAGAAGAATGACATAAGGCAGGATCACTTTCTAAGAAACAAAATTGCTTTGATGATTTTATCTGCTGCTGAGTTCCTTGTTTCAAATGGTTATAAAACCCAAGACGACTATGCATTAAGGGTGGAAGCAACGGTGGGCTCCTTGTTGCAGCTTGTATGAATCAGGTAAAAATCAACTTATGATCTACTTGTTCACATTAGTTTCCTACATGTCAGTACTATTTAATCTTTTTAATCTCCTTTGAAACTTTCTACATTTGTTTAGTTTATTATCTATTAACAAAGCTCTAATGGCAGCGTCCAGATCTTTTTGTGTGTGTTTTTGCTCATGTCGGCGTTATGGACATGCTTCGATTCCATAAGTTCACTATTGGTCAATCCAATTCTCTATAACCTTGTGGTGGCATTTTGGTCCTTAGTTTTCTCTATTTACATTTTTATTTTATTGATATTCAGGTCATGCCTAGACTTCTGATTATGGTTGTTCAGACAACGAGGAGGATTTAATTGGCTAATTAAGTATGGAAAACTCCTTTTTTCTCTCAGTATAATTGATAATTGTAGGATTACTTGTATTCAATTATCTAAGCAAATTAGGTTGACTAGGCAAAAATACGAGTTAAATGTTGTGTCTTGTTTAAATCTTAGCCATTTCAACTATTCTAGCTGGGACTTCAAATGTCACGCCCCGAGACCTAGGAGCCGTTGATCCAATAGAAAATCGGACAGCACCTCCCCTGTCCGGCGGACAATTTACACATACATAACACAAGTATAACAATACCACGCAGTTTATATGGGCCTCAGGCCTCTAATCCAAACATAATAACAATATATATGGTAATATGCCAATAAAACCAAAACCCGCACTTACCTGAGCTGCCAGGGGGCAGGAACGCAGCAAAAACCACACACAGTACAACATAGGACTGAAAAGTAAAATCCCATAAAGCAAATCTCATACTACAAGTCCACGATAAATCCAGTGCAACGAAATAAACCTAACATAATCCAAGAACAGAAAATAACACATAAAATCCGATCAAAAGTCGTCACAAGCACGGGACTGGCGACTCGGACCCTCCTTGCAGATATCAACCTGAAATCAAAAGTATGGTAACGGTGTGAGTCCATAAACTTAGCGAATACCCAGCAGATATGCATAGTGCGTTACAATAACAATAAGGGTCTACGCTAATACAGTCTCATATAAACAATCGGAAAGAGGATACTGAAGATACTAAATACAGGTACATACCCGAATCCATCTATCCTGCAGATGGTGAAATAAATCCCTATGGAACAAGTATAACATATAATCCAAGGTAAACAGGTATCCAGTATATGCATGTCAATCAAGTGCAGAAATCAAATGCAGCAAACAATACACAATGCAAAATATGCACATGGTGCAATGACATGTGTCACCCCTGACGCCAGTCAGGCACCGTCCACCTATCATAAATGAACGTCCGCGTGGGTAGGGCTATGACAACTGTACGCACCCTGCTATCACTGCTCCTGAGTGACTGAGTGGACAGGATGCTGGCGGAGGTCACTCTCCTACCCCAGCGATGGGGGAGTCTAGCTCTCATCTTCTCGTGTCTCAGGACGAGAAGGGATCCCTGGCTACTACCACGCACCGGAACCACCCTCCAAATAGTGACCGTGCGGAGCAATACACGGTAAATGCACACACTCTATGGCAGCCACTACCCCTGAGTGGATGTGTGTGCATATCCTCATGTAACTGACGACGGGCTCAGACTATATAGGAGCCGATGATCATCAGCATGCAATAATGCAAGGATGGTGTATGACAAGTCCTCAACTAACACCTCAGTGTGCTAGGTATAGGTCTGAATCATATATGTAACGACCCGGCCCCTCGGCCCCTTGGGCGGCCCAACAGGCGGCCCACTTGGCGGCCCAACTGGCGGTCCCTTGGGCGGCCCAACTGGCGGCCCACATGGCGACCCCTTATGTCGTCAACCGACGACCATTGGCCGTGCCGTTACTCACAAGTACTTTCCACCCCTGGCCAGTGGATTTTTGCCTTCCTCAGGATTCGAACTCTAGACCTCCAGGCTAAGTACTAAAGTTTATGAATCCTGATACCAATTGAGCTGTAGCTCAATTGGTATCAGGATTCATAAACTTTAGTACTTAGCCTGGAGGTCTAGAGTTCGAATCCTGAGGAAGGCAAAAATCCACTGGCCAGGGGTGGGAAGTACTTGTGAGTAACGACCGCCCAAGAGGTCGCCAAAGGGGCCGCCAAATGAGATTTGGCCGCCAAAGGGGCCGAGGGTCGCCTAGAGGGGCCGCCAAATGAGAGATTTGGCCGCCCAAGGGGCCGAGGGGCCGGGTCGTTACAATATATCATGGGTTACAAATAACCTACTAGGTGTACTGAAAAAGTAACCAGTGATCTATCAATGTCAAAATACAAGAGGGAACATATCACTACTTCTATGCACATATATACACAAGACAACAAGTGAGACTGTATGAATCTAAACGGGAGATAACCCCAAGGATAAGCAGCATGTATCAAATACAGGTATACTAAGGCAGATGTAGCATATAACTTACTGTTATCTATAACAAACCATGCATAGTAATATGACAATATCAACAAGATAAGTCAAGGGGTACCCGCCTCAATCGTAAGACACTCGTATCAGAAAGAACCTCCCGTCTGATAATCAACAATAAAAATCCAAATCAAGTCCCTGTATCAAGGACAGATTTAATTAGCTATTACAAAAATAGTAACTAGCTAATTAATCCCTAATCTGTTCTAGGGTTAACCTAATCCGCCCCTTTCCATTTAATTACCTTTACTTAAATAGAAAGTTCGTTATTACCCCATGTAATTTAAGATTAGGTTATTAGATTTAATCTCCAATTATCCTGAGAACACAACATGCATATTAATCCCATGTAACCCATCCGTTGGCATCAGATTGGCACAACCCCTGCTCTTTAACTTGTTATCCTTAACCACCAGAATTAATCAACCATAATCAACATCCAATTTCTAAATAATGAAATCGAATCAACACTTACCTAAACCAAGCAATCACAGAATCTTCCAATACAACCCTAAACCAATCAAACCTTACCTGATTAGTAGCCGACAGCCACCTCTGCTCAGAATCAGTCGACACCCCACTAGAGGAAAGAGATCAGCTAATATCAATTCCTTTGCTTCGATCAAAAATCTGATCAAATTGGTTGCAAGCCAATCCCTGCTAGAGTAGCTACGACAAATCAACATTCAACCTTCAATTGTAGTCAACACAACCTAGAAATCCTAGGTCTAACAACTCACCTGTTCGAGGCTAGAGGAAGAGATCAACCGTTCGGTTGCTTGGCTGCGGCGATTGAAGAGTCGGCGCTGCAGCTAGGGTTCGCGAAGAAGAGATGAGGAGGAAGGGCTCCTCTTGCGGCTAGGTCACGCGAACGGAGGAAGAAGTCGGCGTCGACCGTGGGCTAGGGCACGCGGAGGAAGAAGAACAGAGGAGCAAGGGCGGCGCCGCAGCTCGGGTACGCGAGGGGCGGGGAGTCGGCGCTTGCGGCTAGGGCAGGCGTCGGGTGGCTGCGCCCAAGCGAAGAGAAGAGAGGGGAGTCAGCGAGGAAAACTTAGGGCACGGGAGTATTAAATGAATATCTATATCTATTAGGAAATAACTTTTACTCAATTAATTCCTAACAAAACTATTAGATGCCCAATTAATCCCGCAACCCTTTCCAAAAAAAATCTTAGAAAATTATTCTAAATTTTCATGTGATTGATTCCAAATTTTAATTCCTGTTTATGATCAATATATATATATATAGATATAGATATATATATATTTATTATTATTTTTTTATTAATTAAGCGTATTTTACATCAAAAATATAAGACATTTGGCACCAACTAGGATTGGTATTGGTTTGTGTCACTAGTCTTTTCTTGTGATGTTAAATTAGTTACTGCTAGCAAAGTACCTGGTCCATGTTGGTAGAGTATGGGTCTATATGTCAATTAATATTAAGCCTCTTGTTCTGCTGCTCTTGTTGCTGCTTCTCGCATTGACAGACTGTTTCTTTAAATATTACCTAAGTAGACTAAGACTGAATGGCAATACACAATTTGGTTCTTTGTTTTGAAGCACATGCCTTGGGTATGCATAAACACATATCTTGAACTTTTATTCCGTGTTATGTTTCTTTGTTTGAGGTGTTTCATTTTCTATATTTGAATACATGCAAATGCTTGTTGTCAGAAACCGCTTCATAATGTAACAAGACCATGGGAAAAGAGCTCTGGTATGCTTTGTCAATACCCATCAAGGCATCAACCATGCTTTTGACAGCTGATCATGATGATCGTGTTGTGCCTTTGCACTCATTGAAATTACTAGCAGTGAGTTCCTCTTTTTTGCCAAATCGTTGGAATTTTAAAGCCTTTTGCTTATTTTTTTATCATATGTCCTTAATGTTATCGTTTTAATGTTCAGCTCTATGCACATTTAGATGAGAGTAATGAATAATAGCAGTATTATCCTAATTTTAACTTATTGTAAACATGATTCATCTTTTAATTTATAATGGTATTTTTAGTAACTAAAAGGAACATGGTTTTGTGTTGTTGTATTCTTACACATATACTCTTGTATAGATCTAATATACTTCTTTCATATGCAAATAAATTTTTCAACCTTCTCAATTGTTGTAAGAACATTAACCATGGCAGGTACCACCAAGGCTAAAACATTATCTTTGGTATCAGTGACTTCAGCTCCCACTGTGATGTAGGTGATCATTGTTGCTGGGTAGTAGGGGAGTATACTGTTCTTCGACATTGGATTGGTACTGTGAGAAAGGGAACAAGTATGAGTTTGGAACACCAACCATGAGCTCACGCCTATGTTAGCAAATGCCTTGATCATTTGTATGTTGGAGTCATAGATTCAAACATACTTGATAGAGTGAAGTTGGATCAGCCGTGCAACCTTGTCTGGTGTTGGAAGGTCATCAGCATTGCGGCCGTAGCACACACCAACCTTGCTTCCATTATAATGTCTGGTGTTGGAAGGTCATCAACATTTAATCGAAGTTTTGTAATAGTTAGTTTTGGATCTTCGAACATTGTTTTGGTATAATGAAATATGGCTTTCGAACATTGTTTTGGTATAATGAAATATGACTTTTATTAATTTTGTGTGGATTAAATTTGCATTAAATTTATTATAAAATGTTTGTTGATTGTTTTGGTATAATGAAATTATTTTTTTAAATATAGATAAGACCATCAACAGCGCATATTTTCATGCTGTGGATTAGAATATTTGCAGCATACATTTGCATGTTGTAGAAAATATTATCCGCGGCGTGCATTGTGCGTTGCGGATAATATTTTCTTTTGTTGTAGTGTAAAGATTCCACCAACCCTATTGCATATATATGTTAGTTCAAATATGTATCAATAAGAGAATTAATCATTACTTTAGTCTTAGACACACTGATTATTCATCTTGCTTTCACTAGCATTTGCAAGTCCCTTTTTGACATCCTTAAAAATAAAAATATAGTAATAATCAAACATAAACAGTTATATGATATAAAATTCAACATAATAAATTAAAATGTCAACATTCATAATCATCTAATTATAAGAGAATTTATCCAAAACCAGAAGATAAGCAAATAAACATAAATGTCACATATTATAATCTAATCACGTAATCGCAGCTATGGAATCCCTAAGTAATTCTCCTCTTCTTGCATCTTCACTGTTATCTCTATTACTATGATTTTTCTCTTGATGTCATTAATTATTAAGTTCAATATTAACCTCGATAAGTAATCCCTCATCTTGATTAGCATTAATCAAGTAATTATATAAAATACAATAACAGAGAGTAATTTGTTTTTGTGTTTCAATTTCATAATGTGGCTCTGTTGAACTTCTTATAATATTAAATCTCTTCTTAATGACTCCAAAAATTCTTTCAATTGCATTACGCAAAGAAGAATATCGAAGATTAAATAACTCTTAAGCATTTTATAATGGATTGTGGTTATATTCTTTCAAATGATAACATTCTCGTCGATAGGATATAATACAAGATAGTATTTTCTTAAAAAAAATATATGTTATTAAATTGTAAAAGCAAGGAAAATCTAATTGCAATATATATATATACTGAAATTTTAAGATACTCTCATCTTGTTAATGCATTTTTTTTTATTATTCTCGAGTTGGATGTTGTCTCTTCCCACTCAGCTAAAACATAGGTGAATTTCAAATCAAATATTCATGTTGCTAAAACATTTTGTGTTGGGAATGCTTTCGATCGCAAAACTTTGTTGCATCAAAGAGAGAAACTTTAACATGAATATGTGTTCCATCTATTGCTCAAAAGTAATCTTGATATATCATATCTAAATTATTAATAATTATGGACATGTAGACATGAATCTATATTAGTTTAAAGATAAGAATAATATTTTCACTTTAAAATGGATAAAAACAATTGCTATTGAAAATTTCGGAAGGAATTTGTGACTCATCCAGTTGTTTGAGAAATTTACCTTCTAACTCCATTATAGTTCTTAAAACATTATGGTAATGATGACTCGCTAGTTTTCCCGATCGATAGAAAAAAAAAATCAAGTCCATGATTTGTAATACTATGAACTAGCAAATAGAATGATTTTGCTACTTGTTCTACTACAGTGATCCTAGTTGTAGGTCATATAAACCACCTTCTTTGACAAAAAGATTATGCAATTCCACAAATATAGAAGGACACATTCTAATTATACAATGACATTGATCATTAGTTAGCATTTTTGTCATTAATTCATTTCATATACTTCCCCTTTTACTCATACAACATGAGAAATTTGACTATTTTGTTTGTCCTTTTTTTTTGTACATACCAAGCCGCCAAGGACGGAACTAGGATATTAATTCAGTGTAGGCAAATTATGACTAACGCTAATAGACATATTACGGAGCGCACCTCCTTCAGTTTAGTTTCAGCAGCAAACCTGACAATAGTGCCCCAATTGAGTTCTCCGATTTGCAAACCGCGCTGTCATGTATCTTGTTAAATATTTTTACGTATTTTGCTTTCGGCATATTCCAGATGTTTGTTATGCTATTTAGTTAGAAAATTTTAAATACTGATGAGAGAATTATAAAATTAAAGATGATTTTGGTGCTAAGAACTGTGACATAACAGCTAAGTCTAGTAAAAAAAATAATATAAAATGTGAAAAATAAATATTTTTGTTCAATAATATATTTGAAATATAATAAAATTTTATAATGAATTTGAGATTGTAAAAAACAAAAATGTCAATTAATAACAGGCATGTATAAAAATGGTTAGATTGTTTTAAGAAATCAAAAATGAATAAATATATTTTTTTCGTTATCTGTATTTTTTATTTTTTAGGTTGTATAAATATTTTTTTAAGGTCCTAGCCCAGTGTGGGCACTTGCCCACACTAGGCATGAATTGGCTCCGCCCATTTAGCTGCAAACAAACAAACAACATGTGTCGATAGGAAGTTTCCCACCGGTCGCTAAGGTAAATCGGGAAGCGTTTGGCAGTGGGCAGTCTAGAAGCCCAGCGTCCCAGGGTTCGCGCCAAATATGTCGTAGCTGGGGATCGAACCGTGGATACCTGAGATAGTAATTAATCATCTTACCGCTATACCATAGTCCCGGAGGTAACTTTTGTCGATAAGAGTTGTTGCATACGATGTAATTTAATGAAATCATTGCATTAACTATTTTGATCATCCTTCTATAATCAAATAAATGAAAAAAAAAATAAATTACAAAGAGAATAATAGTGAGTATCGAAAATGAAATTAATTCTATAAAATAAATTATGTTATAATAGCAATATAGGTTTTCTTTCTACCAATTAAAAGGTTTTGCAAGTTTGACTACTATACTATTGTTCTCCCTCCAAGACAGGGAGTGCATCATTCTAATTGCTTCACAGTTTTGTTTCAAGTCGTGACTTTATTAAAATCGGCAATTTATCAAAGAGCGCATCTGAAAATTGGTATTTATCAAAAGTTATACCATAATTTCATTTTTACCAAAGGACATATTCATTTTAGTGAACTTCCTTTTATACCTCTTCCGCCAAAAATAGTCTTTCTCTTTCTCTTTCTCTTTCTCTTTTTCAGTAACAAATCCCGAGGCAACTGAATCTGCTTTTTCAGATTTGTCATTTTAAAATAATATATTTAGGAATCGGCTAAAAAACGTAAGATAAAGAAAGAAAAATTATTTCCATTAACAAAAAGCTCTCTTCCAAGATGATTTTAAAAATCTAAAGAAATGATTTTTTATATTTGATTAATATAAATTAATATATTAAATAATATTTAATAAATATATTAATATATAAATAATCTATCAAAATACGTGATTTCATATTCAAACGCAGGGTCTGAAGTCATCCTATGAGGGCCTGAAGTCATCTGACTTCAGGCCCTCCTTGGGTCTGAAGTCAAATGACTTCAGGCCCTGCGTGCATTCAAAAAAAATTTTATTTTAATTTTTTAAAAAAATAATATTTAATCATAATTTATTAAATTAATTATTTATAGGGTAATCTTTTATTTTATTAATGATTATAAATTATGTCGCAATAGGAATTTTTTAGGTCTATCAGTGGGTTTTCACCAAAACCCACTGATGGACCTAGGATATTTGGATTTCGCAAAACCCAATATCAATAGTTAGAGTTGAGCTAGGAGATGATATTTTTGGTGTCCAAACTTCTAATGATTATAAATTATATTGCAATAGGAGTTTTTTAAGTCTATCAGTGGGTTTTTACCAAAATCCACTGATGGACCTAGAATATTTGGATTTCTCAAAACTCAATATCAATAGATAGAGTTGAGCTAGGAGATGATATTTTTGGTGTCCAAACTTCTAATGATTATAAATTATGTTGCAATAGGAGTTTTTTAAGTCTATCAGTGGGTTTTCACCAAAACCCACTGATGGACCTAGGATATTTGGATTTTTCAAAACTCAATATCAATAGTTAGAGTTGAGCTAGGAGATGATATTTTTGGTGTCCAAACTTCTAATGATTATAAATTATGTTGCAATAGGAGTTTTTTAGATCTATCAGTGAGTTTTCACCAAAACCCACTGATGTTCTCATACCGTATCAGTGGGCACAGAATGATGCAGCAACAATATAGAATCATAGCTTGTTTTAGTAAATCATCCTTATATCTTTAATTTTACTGATCAATATATATTATTATCTCTCTTAATTATTTTTTTATATTTATTAATTTTACAGAACGATGCAGGGCCTGAAATCATATGTTGTGATAGGTTTTTTTATGTAGACCTGAAACGTAAAGAAACATCTTTTTATATTTCTGAAATCACAATAAAAATCACTGATGATGGTCTACTGCAAGACATTTTGCCCAGGATGAGCCACAACGACATAAAATGATTATAATTAACTATGCCTGTTTTAATTTAATTCTCTATGCTTCTCTATATGATGATCGAGCTTTAAGTTATTGAACTCTGATCAAATATGTATATTATGTTTATATATGTATGGACAACGCATGCAGGAACTATTCAATTTTTATTGTTATTCTAATTTCTTGGGATGTAGCATAAGTACTTAGATATACTACAATAATTAATGGTCTCCTAAATGAACACGATCTCACAGAAGTACATCAACGTAACAGATTCATTCAAACCCTATCAGTGGAAAGTGGATGAATTCTTTCTTTGGCATTGCATTTTTTATGTTATGGATAAAGTATATATTAGTCTACACAAGCTTCTTTTTCTTGCATGATAAAGCAGGGCCTGAAATCAATTGATTTCAGACCTGCATGGCCTGAAATCAACTTTTTTTATGTTATGGATAAAGTATATAGTAGTCTACACAAGCTTCTTTTTCTTGCATGATAAAGCAGGGCCTGAAATCAATTGATTTCAGGCCTTGCATGGGCCTGAAATCAAAAGATTTCAGGGCCTATATGGGCCTGAAATCAAAGATTTCAGGCCTTGCATCGTTCTGTAAAATTAATAAATATAAAAAAATAATTAAGAGAGATAATAATATATATTGATCAGCAAAATTAAAGATATAAGGATGATTTACTAAAACAAGCTATAATTCTATATTGTTGCTGCATCGTTCTGTGCCAACTGATACGGTATGAGAACATCCATGGGTTTTGGTGAAAACCCACTGATAGACCTAAAAAACTCCTATTGCAACATAATTTATAATCATTAGAAGTTTGGACACCAAAAATATCAACTCCTAGCTCAACTTTAACTATTGATATTGAGTTTTGAGAAATCCAAATATCCTAGGTCCATCAGTGGGTTTTGGTGAAAACCCACTGATAAACTTAAAAAACTCCTATTGCAACATAATTTATAATCATTAGAAGTTTGGACACCAAAAATATCATCTCCTAGCTCAATTCTAACTATTGATATTGAGTTTTGAGAAATCCAAATATCCTAGGTCCATCAGTGGGTTTTGGTGAAAACTCACTGATAGACTTAAAAAACTCCTATTGCAACATAATTTATAATCATTAGAAGTTTGGACATCAAAAATATCATCTCCTAGTTCAACTCTAACTATTGATATTGAGTTTTGAGAAATCCAAATATCCTAGGTCCATCAGTGGATTTTGGTGAAAACCCACTCATAGACTTAAAAAACTCCTATTGCAACATAATTTATAATCATTAGAAGTTTAGACACCAAAAATATCATCTCCTAGCTCAATTCTAACTATTGATATTGGGTTTTGCGAAATCCAAATATCCTAGGTCCATCAGTGGGTTTTGGTGAAAACCCACTGATAGACCTAAAAAATTTCTATTGCAACATAATTTATAATCATTAGAAGTTACAACATAAAAGATTATCTTATAAATAATTAATTTAATAAATCATGATTAAATATTATTTTTAAAAAAATTAAAATAATTTTTTTTAAATGCACGCAAGCCCTGAAGTCAAATGACTTCAGGCCTAGGCCCAAGGAGGGCCTGAAGTCATCTGATTTCAGGCCCTCTCAGGGCCTGAAGTCGTCTGATTTCAGGCCCTCTCAGGGCCTGAAGTCGTCTGATTTCAGCCCCTCTCAGGGCCTGAAATCAGATGATTTCAGACCCTCATAGGATGACTTCAGACCCTGCGTTTGAATCTGAAATCACGTGTTTTGATAGGTTTTTTTTATATATATTAATATATTTATTAAATATTATTTAATATATTAATTTATATTAATCAAATATAAAAAATTATCTCTTTATATTTTTAAAATCATGTTGGAAGTGTTGATTTTTTGATTGAATTTCAAATATTTATGGTGTATGTGTTTAGTCCCACATTGCTAAGCCAAGATAGGTGGAATGCCTTATATATCAAACCATTCCTACCATGCTTAGATGGCTTAGGGGGACCTACACGCATGCGCGGGTTGAGCCCAAACCAGGTGGTTTCAGGGGGTCTGGGCCGGAAATCCATAAACCGGGCGCGACGCACGCGATTATCGCGCGCAGGGGGGGTGCAAATCCCCAGCCCGTGAGCCTCGCGCTTGCGGGCGTCCCGGTTTGGTTTTGCAGATTTCGGTCTGGTTTTCTAAACCAATTTGGTTTGGTTTATTTTTATTTCTTATTTTATTTTTCTTTTATTTTTTTGTTTTTGTTTTTTTGAGAAATCGCGTCTTTCCTCAAAGTCGCGCACGGCGCGACTCCTGGAGGCATCGACGCAAATGCGAAGAGGCAATCAGTGCCTCTTCGGATCTATAAAAGAAGGGGTAGAAGCAGAGATTTTATTCACTGCTTTCCTTTTCTCCTTCTCCCTCTGAGCGATCGGCGCATTGCTCCTTTCGTTTTTCGCTTTCTTTGGTCGGTTTTGGGTCTTGAGGCTTCGCCTTGTGCGATCTGAGGTTGTCTCCGCGGGCAGCGATCGTCTTGGAGTGCACCTACGACGCTGCGTGGTTGTCGGATCTTGGGGGAATTTTGCCGGGAGCCTTTGCACCATAGGGCGACAATCAATTCTCTAAGGACAGTCGGCACGCCGGCGCTTCAACCGGATAACTATTCCTAACTCTGCGCTTTTCTTATCATATTCCTGCATCTATATATTTTATTGTCTGCTTAAGTGCCTGCTTAATTCTATTTTACAATCTTAGAGAATTGATTGTACCTAAGTAGACATGTTAAATGTTAGAATGTCGGGGTCTGATGAGGCTAGCGCCAAACCCGAGAGGTTTTCCGGGCAAAACTTCAAACGTTGGCAACAACGAATGAAATTTTGGCTTACTACACTGGGGCTTTTCTCCGTTATAGAATCGGATCCTCCTTCACCTGATGAAGAAGAACCTGCCCGTAGTGCTTCTACTGAGAGGTTTAAACAGAGGGATTATCTCTGCCATGGGAGAATCCTGTCTGCTCTCTCAGACGCACTATTTGATGTGTACTTCTCTACAACCTCGGCCAAAGAGTTATGGAAATCTTTGGATAAAAAATATAACTCCGAGGACTCTGGTTTAGAGAAGTACACCGTGGGAAAGTTCTTAAACTTCAAAATGGTTGAAGGTAGATCTGTCATTGAGCAGACCCATGAATTTCAAATTTTGATTCACGGTCTTGCCGATGGAGAAATGTCGATACCCGAGAAACTTCAAGTCTTGTCTATCATCGAAAAGTTGCCTCCGAGTTGGGAAGATTTTGGCATGACACTTAAACACAGGAGAGGTAAAATCTCTCTTGAAGATTTAATGATTGCCTTAAATATCGAGGAAGAACATCGGAAGCAACATAAGGATGATGATAAGGGGATACCTATGGAATTTGCTCCAAAGGCAAATGTGGTGGTCTCTTCTGACAAGAACAAATTCAAAAACCAAAAAATGAAAAACAAAATGAAACTCAAACCAAAGGTTCAGAAGAAGCATGGGACTAGGCCGTGCTGGGCTTGTGGACAAGTTGGACATTTTGCCAAATTCTGTCCTGAACGGAAGGACAAGAAGAAGAACCAAGGCAATGTGCCCAACACCAAAGCGCAGGTCAATGTTGTGACTAGCACCAGCAATGGGTTCGTTTCCATTAACCCCGAACTAAATTTGATTTATCAACCCAATGAGTGGTTAGTTGATACAGGTGCTAATGTGCACTATTGTACTGATCGCTCTGCCTTCCTTACTTATCAGGTAATTGAAGGCACTTCCGTAACCATGGGGAATCATTCTGCAGCCAGAGTGTTAGGGATTGGACGAGTTGACTTGAGATTTATCTCAGGAAAGGTCCTGTCACTGCATGAGGTGCATCATGTTCCAGCGGTCCGACGGAATTTGATTAGCGGGTCAAAATTAGTTCGTGCTGGTTATGAGCTAAACTTCAAATGTAATAAAGTTGTATTGTTACATTTAGGAACCTTTATTGGAAAGGGTTACCTTAATGAAGGTTTATTTAAACTCAATGTTGAGAATACGATTATTAATAAAATTAGTGATATTGGCTATTCTTATAATATTGAGTCTTATGATGTGTGGCATGATAGATTAGGACATGTTAATTTTCAAACTATAAAATGGATGATGAATCTTGACATGATTCCTAAGCATGCCATAAATGATAAGAAAAAATGTGAAGTTTGTGTGCAATATAAACAACCTCGTAAACCCTTCAAATCAGTTGATAGAAATTCTAATATTTTAGAATTAATTCATACTGACTGTTGTGAGTTTAACGGTTTAATAACGAGAGACCATAAAAGGTATTTCATTACCTTCATTGATGATTACTCTCGTTATTTCTATGTTTATTTGCTGAAAACTAAAGATGAAGCTTTAGATAAATTTATGATCTTCAAACCTAAAGCTGAAAATCAAACAAACCAAACCATTAAGAGGATAAGGTCTGATAGGGGTGGAGAGTTCACCTCAAACCTGTTTCAAAAATTCTATCAAGATTCAGGTATAATTCATGAGGTCACTGCTCCATATAGTCCTCAATCTAATGGTGTAGCAGAACGCAAAAACCGAACCCTTGAAGATATGATTAATTCCATGTTAGGCAGTTCTGGGTTACCCAACTTCTTGTGGGGGGAGGCTCTATACACTGCTTGTCATGTGTTAAATAGAGTACCTATGAAGTCAAGGGATAAAAGCCCATATGAACTTTGGAAAGGTCGAAGGACAAGTTTGAAATACCTTAAAGTGTGGGGGTGCCTTGCAAAAGTACTAGTACCTGAACATAAAAGGAAAAAACTTGGTCCGAAGACTGTAGATGGTGTCTTCTTGGGTTATGCTCAGAATAGTTTTTCATATAGGTTTCTGATTATTAAATCAGAAATTTCTGGAATAGATGCAAACACTATTGTTGAGCTTCGTGATGCTACATTTTTTGAGGATATATTTCCTATGAAGACTAGAACACCTCAGTCTATTTCTAGTACTCCTACTAGAGATGACTCTGCCTCCATAGAGATCTCATTATCCTTAGTGGGTGTACCTTCCTCAAGTCACTCTAGATTAGATGAATCTAGTGAGTGTACAGAATTGAGAAAGAGCAAGAGGCAACGTGTGTCTAAGGATTTAGGCAAAGATTTTATCACCTATAATATAGAAGGTGACCCTGTGACATATAGAGATGATATAGCTTCTCCTGAAGCTAAATACTGGAAAGAAGCCATTAAAAATGAAATGGACTCTATTATCTCTAATGCCACTTGGGAGTTAGTAGATTTACCTCCTGGTTGCACCACCATTGGATGTAAATGGGTATTTAAGAGGAAGTTAAAACCTGATGGGTCAGTAGATAAGTTCAAAGCTCGCGTGGTTGCTAAGGGATTCAAACAGAAGGAAGGGATTGACTATTTTGACACTTATTCTCCTGTTACTAGAATTACTACAATCCGAGTATTGATAGCACTAGCATCCATATATCATCTTGAGGTCCATCAAATGGATGTCAAAACGGCATTTCTTAATGGAGATCTTGAAGAAGAGATATATATGGATCAGCTAGAGGGATATGTAGTTTCTGGAAGTGAGAATAAAATCTGTAAGTTAGTAAAATCTCTTTATGGTTTGAAACAAGCCCCAAAGCAATGACACGAAAAATTTGATAGAGCTATGCTATCATTTGGCTTTGAAATTAATGACTCTGATAAATGTGTATATACTAAAATGAAAGGTGAAAAATGTATCATTTTATGTTTATATGTAGATGATATTTTACTTTTTGGATCTAACCTTTCAATTATTAACGAGACCAAGGCTCTCTTAAGTGGTAAGTTTGATATGAAGGATATGGGTTGTGATGATGTGATTTTAGGGCTAAAGTTGACTCGCTCAACTGATGGAATAGCAATTTCTCAGGCACACTATGTTGAGAAAGTGTTAGAGAAATATGGCTATAGCCACATACAATCTGTAGTCACACCCTATGATCCTTCAAAGACTCTCCACAAGAATAAGAGTAGCGTGGTTGTGTCTCAATTAAGATATTCCCAAATAATTGATAGTCTAATTTATTTGGCAAATTGTTCTAGACCTGATATTTCGTTTGCTATAACTAAATTGAGCAGGTTTACCAGCTGTTCGGACAGAACACATTGGGATGCATTAGACAGAGTACTCAGATACCTAAAGGGTACTATATCCTTGGGCTTGTGCTATGGGATGTTCCCTGCAGTCCTGGAGGGATATAGTGATGTCAGTTGGATAGCTGACACCGCTGAGTGTAAAGGCGTTACTGGCTATGTTTTTACACTTGGAGGCGGTGCAGTTGCTTGGAGGTCTGTTAAACAGACGATCATATCCCGTTCTACAGCTGAGGCAGAATTGTGTGTTTTGGATACCATAGTAACTGAAGCTGATTGGCTTAAGGGTCTTCTCACTGAGATACCCTTGATTATGAAGTCAATACCTCCTATTTCAGTGAACTGTGATAATCAAACAACAATAGCTCAGATTAGAAGCTCCAAGTATAACCAAAAACAGAAGAGACATGTACAAATAAGATTGAAATCTGTTTGTGAGCTAGTGTCTCTGGGTGTAACGCCCGCTTTTTTTTCCATAAAGCGGCGTTACGTTAACATGGATAGGGCAGGTGGACATCATAATGCAGCGGAAAAACTTTAAACTTACACCTACCTGTACCTACTACCATTCCTAACATGATGACATGAGAACTTGACATATTAACTTCATACTTAGCATCATATCATGTCATACTTAGCATTAGGTCATAGAGTCACATAAGTCATCATTCAAGCACATAAGCAGCAAAGGTAAAGTTCTAGCATAAGATGAGTAAACATATTGTCTTCTTGGCCAAGTCACTACCACACACATGCATTCGTGCCCTCCTGCTGCTTCCTTACTGTCCCCTTGTGTGATCTGCGGTATAAGAAAATAAGACTATAAGCACACAGGCTTAGTAAGACTCTTTCCTACTCACTAAAACCATTCATCACTTAATAATGAGCACATGAAACATTAACATACTTGGTGCTCTACTTAGAACATAAGCATCTAGGATCACTTAGCATATATTTGACATGGCATAAACCTAAACATAAATAAACATTCCTAGCATGACATGATACATGGCATAAACATAAACATAAACATAATAAACATTCTTAGCATGGCATAATACGTGGCATAAACATAAACATAAGCATAAATCGTTTACTATCATGCATATTTTCTTGACATGAAACATAAGCATAAGACATTACTATTATGGCAGAATGCATAACATGAATGAATGCATGAGTCTAATGCATATACATAAGGATGCTTAACTTTTAAAATCATACTTTTAAATACTTAAACATAATCATAACATCATTGGGGGTCCCCAGCTTGTACCACATACATACATCATAAGCGCGCATCCCTAAGTAAATACGAGGTAGCGAGCCCCGACCTACTAGGGTAAGGACAGCATAGTCGGTAGTCCCAAAACCGAGGCGTTCTTAAGGTGCCCATCCCTGTTGCACAGCTTCGGTAGTGCTAGAACCGTGGACAACATAGTCGGTAGTCCAGAACCGGGGCGTTCTTAAGGTGCCCATCCCTTGGACCCATACTTCAATCCCGTACAAGCCCATTCATAAAGTAAAATACTTCACATGCTTCATCATTCACACATCATGGCATGCATCTTTATTCATAAACATAGCATGTATCTTCGTTCATAAACATGGCATGCATCTTCATTCATAAAACATGACATGCTTACATAAAACATCATTCCTATTCCTAGTGCTTGCATGATCATGGCATCTAAGGTAAGCATTGCATTATATCCATTGCACATGATATATTTACATAGACCATTTTCCTAATCCATGGAGCTTGCATGGTCATAATACATAAGGTAAGCATTGCATTTCATCCATAAGCATGGTATCTCTCACAAGCATGCATAGGTAGAACTTCCATAAACATGCTACCTACTATCCAAGTGCATGACATAGAACATAAGACATTCATGAATAATCCTATTAAGCATGGCATAAACATACACGCATGAAACATGGTACTTAAGGTTAGGGTTATTGGTAACATAATTTCTACCACATGCTTGAACCTTTATATATATATATACTTCATAATAAGCCATAAACCATCATTCTTCAAACCCTAACTCCTCCCATACCCTATTTATCTTGCTTGGCCGAAACTTACAAGGGGGAGTTCCATCCTTCAAATGACATGTAAGGTAGCATAAGGAAAAAGGAACAACCATACATTACCCATAAGGCCATAAGAAACCATTAGGGCTCATAATTAGGGTTCACCCTAGCTTTTAGCCCTATTTTCTAGGGTTGGCCGAAACATGCTTGGACCATGGGTGCATGAATAAATTCGTAAAATTTCCAATTAATCATCTAACACCTTCCATACCATAGGAGCCATTGGACCCCCTTACTTGAGGTAAGCCCTAACTTCTTGCCCTAGGACCCTTCTTGGCCGAAACCTTTAGGATCACAAGACCTTGTGAAAATTCACACAAATTACCTTCAACCTCCCCTTGAATCATGGGGATACCCCAAAGTACATACTTGAAAGGTTAGGCCCAATCCTAACCAAAGAATCATGGTGAGGGTCCCAAACCCTAAGGGGTCTTTAGGGTGCTCCAAAAATTCTCCAAAAATTATATTTATTCTATATTCATCATGATAACACATTAGAAAACATGAGAGGGATTTTTAACATTACCTTGGACCCAAAACCTATGGTGGCCGAAACCCTAGGGTTAGGGTTCATGGCTCTTTTCTTTTTTTTTCCAACATAAAATCTCAAACAAGACTTTCATATCATGGTAAACTTCAAGGAGAGCTATTATACCACAGGTGAGGGAGTCTTACCTTGGTTGATCTTGATTATATACCTTAGATTTGGGAGAAGGATGAAGATCTTGTTGCCTCTTGACCACCCCTAGCCTTTGTACCCTTGTAAAAGCCTTGGATCTTGGAGATGGAGCCTTAGGTGAACCTTTTCCAAGGGAGAATCCCCTCTTGGGGTTTCGGCTAGAATGAGGGAGGAGGAAGAAGAAAAGTGGATTTGATGGAAGGAAGGAAGTAACTCCCATTCCCCCTCTTTATAACACATTAAGGAGGGTAAGTGAAGAGTCATGGTGTCTCTTCCCTTGGTGACTCTTCATTTTCTCTAAGCCTTAACCATAATCCACTTCATTTCTTCATAGCACTCCCTTGCTAGGTGAATTGGTTAGAGCATGCATAGTTGTACAAGAGGTCCAAGGTTCAATCCTTGGTGCATGCACTAATTTTCCATTTTATTTTTATTTTATTTTTCTATTATTTCAAAAATCCCTTAAAAATTCCCCCATAATTATGTTGATATTTCTCATTAAAATCCCTTTATATTTCTATAAATTTTTACCTAAGATTCACCAATAATCATGGTACTAGAAAGCCCATATAAGGTCCATTAGTGCCTATTTCCCCAATTTAAATGGAAAAAGCATGGATTTCTAGGTTAAAATTCGTGTTAATGTTCCTAGGTCCCTCGGAAAATTATCTAGACATGCTCAATATTTTAAAGAAATATTAGAAAAATTTTCCGGGTCGTTACACTGGGAATGGTGTCCTTGGACTTTGTAAGTTCAAAAGACAATAATGCTGATCCACTCACAAAAGGACTTGATTCTGAGAAAATCAAGAGATCTAGTAAGGGAATGGGACTGAGGCCTATTCTGGTTTCATCTATAGCGGCAACCCAACCTATCTGATTGGAGATCCCAAGAAGTAGGTTCAATGTGGTATAAACAAGCTATAAGGGTGAACCGTAAGCATAAATTTGATTAAGATATAATCTCAAAGTCTCTTCCCTAGATAGATGCTTGACTGCTAGTAAGGATGAGCTTAAGGCTCTTAATGAGTTCGAGGTCTTTATGATAGGATGCTTGCAGTACATCCTTGGAGAACTCACCTATGTAAGTATAACTGTGAGGCCGCAGTGTGGGGGGTCTGGGCAACTCTCCTTAACACTTATGAAACAAGATTCGGTGGCATGATCGTAATGCACCAACCCAGAAGGATTCAACCGTCGCCTGTGATGAGTTGTTGCCAATTGATTTTCACATATTAAAGGTTTAAGTTCAAGACTTAGTTCACTTCAAACCTGTGTGAATAAGATTGATTTACTTAGGTGAAAATTCAAACCGGAAGGTATTTTCACTGAAAGCTTATTACGACAAAGCCTCAAGACCTGTTTTTCTATTTTTCTAAAAATAATTTGAAATTTGTGGGGGATTATTGATTTTTTGATTGAATTTCAAATATTTATGGTGTATGTGTTTAGTCCCACATTGCTAAGCCAAGATAGGTGGAATGCCTTATATATCAAACCATTCCTACCATGCTTAGATGGCTTAGGGGGGCCTACACGCATGCGCGGGTTGAGCCCAAACCAGGTGGTTTCAGGGGGTCTAGGCCGGAAATCCATAAAACGGGCGCGACGCACGCGATTATCGCGCGGGGGGGGGGGGGGGGGGGGGGGGGGGTGCAAATCCCCAGCCCGTGAGCCTCGCGCTTGCGAGCGGCCCGGTTTGGTTTTGCAGATTTCGGTCTGGTTTTCTAAACCAATTTGGTTTGGTTTATTTTTATTTCTTATTTTATTTTTCTTTTATTTTTTTGAGAAATCGCGTCTTTCGTCAAAGTCGCGCACGGCGCGACTCCTGGAGGCATCGGCCCAAATGCGAAGAGGCAATCAGTGCCTCTTCGGATCTATAAAAGAAGGGGAAGAAGCAGAGATTTTATTCACTGCTTTCCTTCTCTCCTTCTCCCTCTGAGCGATCGGCGCATTGCTCCTTTCGTTTTTCACTTTCTTCGGTCGGTTTTGGGTCTTGAGGCTTCGCCTTGTGCGATCTGAGGTTGTCTCCGCGGGCAGCGATCGTCTTGGAGTGCACCTACGACGCTGCGTGGTTGTCGGATCTTGGGGGAATTTTGCCGGGAGCCTTTGCACCGTAGTGCGGCAATCAATTCTCTAAGGACAGTCGGCACGCCGGCGCTTCAACCGGATAACTATTCCTAACTCTGTGCTTTTCTTATCATATTCCTGCATCTATATATTTTATTGTCTGCTTAAGTGTCTGCTTAATTCTATTTTACAGGAAGAGAGCTTTCTGTTAATGGAAATAATTTTTCTTTCTTTACCTTACGTATTTTAGCCGATTCCTAAATATATTATTTTAAAATGACAAATCTGAAAAAGCAGATTCAGTTGCCTCGGGATTTATTATTGAAAAAAAGAAAGAGAAAAAGAAAGGCTGTTTTTGGTGGAAAGGGTATAAAAGGAAGTTCACTAAAACGAATATGCCCTTTGATAAAAATGAAATCATGGTATATCTTTTGGTAAATATCAATTCTCAAGTACATTTTTTAGTAAATTACTGAAAAATAAAGATAAGGTCCCAAGAAAGACTTGTAGTTATCATATTAAACGTGAAAGCATTGGATTGCGTTAGCGGTCACTAACACTATCAAAAAAAGTCTGCACCACATCCAACAATGATTGAGTTTTCAAGATCCAAGAAATGGGATGTCCGACTTCGTTATGATATTATTTCATAATTTAGTAATTTCTTGTCAATTTCACAGGTAATTCATCTAGAACATAAAAAGCATTGCTCCAAATTTCAGATGGTGCTTGGTCTTTAATAGCTGTGAATCATGCATAGTAGATTCTGTCCTTGTAATTTTGGAAGCCTCTAATAAAATATGGAATCGTCATATTCACGACCTTTTATAATAGCCTCATGTCATATGGAAAGATGTTCAATAAGAGTACAAGTGGCAAACGTATAGCAAGATATTTACGGGTGATGAAATCCTTGAGATTTGATCCTTGCCTAATCCGGGCATAATACCACACACTTATCATCGCTGTCAAGCCCTAGGGGCAATTTATAAGCATCTCATAATTTCAATAAGGCGAGTATACTTTGTCTGGTTTTAGAAGTCCAAATTCAATTCTTACATCTAATTTTCATACCATATTCACATCTAATTCTAGAAAAAAGAAGAAGAGAACCTAGCACCAAGAAACGCATCCAAAGAGAATAGAAGAGAAACAACCTAGCACAGTAATGAATAAAACACTGAGAAACAACCTAGGTAAAATTTAGCTAAATTCTAACATCGAGAAACAATTTAGTATAGTAGAGAATAGAAGAACAAAAGATAGGATAACCTATCCTCAGAATGATACGCGGAGAGGGTCGACGCCAATACAGTGGAGCGTGAGCGATTGGAGTTGTGGACAGTGCGAGCGATTTCTTGTTGGATGAAGCACGATGCAAAAATGAATAAACAACACCTAAAACAAGCTTGAGAATTAATATTACGAAACAAGGATAAAATCGAAACAAAATTGTTTTTAGTTCCCCTACCCTTAAATTCTAAATTGGAGTGTCAAAAATCTTCAATTTCATGGATAAGGAAGATTAGAGTTTACCTTTCCTTTGGGAGCATATAAGGTTGCAAAAAAGTGGAATTGTCATCTTAGCGGCCTCATGATCTCGGCCCTATAAGTATCCAAAGGGGGTAAATCATGATTTTTACTGGTGGAGTAAGGCGCCTAGGGCCGAGAGGATTTAAGCCAGCAGACCAGGTATTTATCCCGTGTGCGACTAACGACTCTCGAACCTGAGACCTCCGTTGCAAGCAGTCAGACGCCTTACCAACCGAGCCAGCCCGTGGATGCCTTAGGGAGCATGTAAGGGCACCTATAATGAGGAGTTTATAGCATAAGGTTTATGCTATAAACTTCCTATTAGAAATCTCACCCCACTATATAGGTGGGGTTTATAATTTTTTCTATAATCGGTCTCAAGATTTTGGAGCTGATTTATATTTTTTTCTTATTTAATATTTATGATAGTGGAGTTATAAAAAAAGATTTTGGAGCTGATTTATATTTTTTTTCTTATTTAATATTTATGATAGTGGAGTTATAAAAAAATTTTGGAACCGATTTATATTTTTTTCTTATTTAATATCTATGATAATGGGTCATAAAAAAATTTATTGCAAAGAATTTATGATAATGGAAAGAAACTTTTAAAAAGAAAACTTTTAACTTTTGATTTGGCAGAACATAAACCTTCTATTATAGGGTGGGTTTATAATTTTTTCTATTGATCTTGATTTTAGGACCAATTTATACTTTTTAAAAAAACTACAAAAAGTATACCCTATTTAATGTTTAGGAGGCCTTAACTCACTGTCTTCCAAACAAACTTTAAAATTCCTGAGCTCCTTATTTACCCATCCCTCCCCTTGGCTTCTTCCCTCCCCTTGGCTTAGTTTGCAAGTTTTATAATATAAATTTTGAAAATAGTTATCATGCATAACACAATCAGAGTCAGAAACACAATCACTGCATGAATTCAATTGGTCCAGACCATCAACAACGACATTTAGATCGGAGTCAATAATTAGTGACACAACAAAGGCAAACATAGTTGATATGTTCCTAAGATTATCGAACAGGTATCATGACAGATGAGTATCAAGCCTCCTCTTCTTGATATTCAGCTTCCTCTTCTTCATATTCAACATCATCAGCTGTTGCATCCTGGTACTGTTGATATTCAGCTACCAGATCATTCATGTTACTTTCTGCCTCGGTGAATTCCATCTCATCCATTCCCTCTCCGGTGTACCAATGCAAGAAGGCCTTCCTTCGGAACATGGCAGTGAATTGCTCGCTGACACGACGAAACATCTCCTGGATCGAAGTTGAATTTCCAATAAAGGTTGATGACATCTTTAGTCCAGTTGGAGGTATGTCGCAGACAGTTGATTTCACGTTGTTAGGGATCCATTCCACAAAGTAAGATGAATTCTTATTCTGCACGTTCAGCATCTGCTCATCAACCTCTTTGGTGCTCATTTTGCCTCGGAACATGGCTGATGCAGTCAGATAACGTCCATGGCGAGGATCAGCTGCGCACATCATGTTCTTGGAGTCCCACATTTGCTGAGTGAGCTCAGGAACGGTGAGGGCTCGGTACTGCTGGGATCCATGAGAAGTGAGAGGAGCAAATCCAACCATGAAGAAGTGAAGACGAGGAAAAGGGATGAGATTAACAGCAAGCTTTCGGAGGTCTGAATTGAGTTGCCCAGGAAATCGGAGACAACATGTAACCCCACTCATAGTAGCCGATATCAGATGATTCAGATCACCAACTGATTTAGTTTAGGTCACAAAAACACTTATCAAATTAGAAATGCATAATACTAATTTTAACACGATAGCAGAAAATAATAAATTCAAGCAGCCAAAACTTACAACTAGGAGTTGTGAGCTTGAGAGTGCGGAAGCAAATGTCGTACAGAGCTTCATTATCCAACACAATGCATTCATCAGCATTTTCAACAAGCTGATGAACAGAGAGAGTAGCATTGTAGGGCTCGACAACTGTATCAGACACTTTAGGTGATGGAAAGACAGAGAACGTCATCATCATGCGATCAGGGTACTCCTCCCTGATCTTAGATATCAGGAGTGTCCCCATGCCAGATCCCGTTCCACCTCCAAGTGAATGGCAAACTTGGAATCCTGATGAATTTAAAACTGCAGAAATATTAGTTGAACTAATTTTTACTTTGGAAGGTTTTGTAATCAATTTAATAAAAAGCACGAGAAGTGATAGACACGCACACCAAAAAAAGAGGAAATGTAGATCCGATATAGCTTCAAATAAGAAAGCATAGATATGAACAGACCAAATAGGAATTGTAGATCTGATAGTTTAAAGAAAAATCATGAATCTGATTTATAAACAAAATGAAATGTTAGGGTTAAATGATCAGAGACAATATCTCCCACAATATAAAAATTGAAACATAAAAAGCATGTCAGCAAGCACATATCATTTATATAGAACAGAAAAAAATAAAATAGTAAAAATGGGGGAAATGAGGGAGATCGGACCCTGAAGGCAATCGCAGTTCTCGGCCTCCTTCCTGACAACGTCAAGCACAGCATCGATGAGCTCTGCTCCCTCTGTGTAGTGCCCTTTGGCCCAGTTGTTCCCGGCGCCCGACTGGCCGAAGACGAAGTTGTCGGGGCGGAAGATCTGGCCGTATGGCCCCGACCGAATGCTGTCCATGGTGCCGGGCTCCAGATCCATAAGCACCGCGCGCGGCACATACCGGCCGCCGCTGGCCTCGTTGTAGTACACATCCACCCTCTCCAACTGCAATTCGGAGTGGCCGCCGTAGCGCCCGGTGGCGTCGATCCCGTGCTCCGCGCACACCACCTCCCAGAACTTGGCGCCGATCTGGTTCCCGCATTGCCCGCCCTGGACGTGCAAGATCTCCCTCATCTTGATCTCGGCGACTCAGGAAGAAGAAGAAAGAGAGATGAAGAAAGAAAGAGCAGCGGCTGAGCGGTCAAGCCTGTAAGGGTTTCTATTGGCCTCTTTAAATAGATAGAGGAAGAAGATAACGGACGTTGACGAGAGCAGCCCTGTGGTGCTTTACGGGAGGTCCCGTGAGTAACGGACGTTAAAGTTTTTAGGGGGGGAATTTTGAATTTTGAATATAAATAGAAAGTCCTTGGAAACCCTAGTTAATTGTTGTTGCTAATAATAACCGAAAAGTAATGGAGATGCGTGATTTAACCCTAAACACACCAAGCGTAATTGTTTAAATAGTAGGCCTTATTATAGAAAATTAACTCCCCAAATAAAACGTTCTTAAAGTAAACCTATTTCTAAGCAAAAATGTCCTCTACGTTTAAAACAACAATATTATTTTTTTATTTAAAAAAAAAAGAAAGCAAACGGCAATATTTGTTTATTGGAATTTGATGTCCATTTTAAATTAGTTAATATTTTATTTTTTCAATAAATAAGGAAAATAAATAAATTTTAGTCTGTCAATTATCTTATCAAACAACTTAGTAAATTAAAATTATTTCCCGTGATTTTTCTCTAACGATCCCTATTCATGAGCGTGAAGTTTAGAAGTCTTTACTCATTATTTGTTGTCTGAATGAATTGAGCTCTAAACTTTATTGTAAATAAAAGTTGCATGATGATCTTGTCCTCAAGTTGAAAAGAATAACAGGGCGTACCATGAGGAGACTTGAGGTGGCTACGAAGAAGAAAAATATGTCACCACTGTTGATTTGAGGAAAACATAGAATTGCGGTATCAACTCCCTGATATGAAAACAATCATGAAAAAAGAAAGTTAGAGGCAAAGTCGGGCAGGGGATCCCGGCACAGGCACTCCGATATTTAAGTTAGCTCATCAATTGTGGAAAGAAAACTGAGTGGCGAAATTAGAATGTGTAAAAAATACATCATACCTGTAACATGCAGGAGGGACCCCTATTTATATATAACACTTTTGGTGACCCTCCACCGTCAAAGTGTCACATCAGCTAAAAAACTGTAATATTGCTAGATTTCCTATAAGAAATCTACCGACTCATGGACTGACTGAGCTTGTTAGTGATTAGGTCATTGGGTTGTGTGACGAATCAAGATTAGTCATGTAGGATGAGACCTATGGGTCTATTGAGGAACTGACTTTGTCAGTCTCACAAAGGTATACCAGAATGACGTCATGCAAATTATGTTAGAATGTGATCAAGAGTTACGGCCTGGTGAACCTTTTGCCATGTTCACATGGAAACTCAATTAAAAAAATGCCTTGAAAGAGAAGCCTAGTTGGCCCAATAAGAAATCCAGAGTATAGCCCTTGAGACGCATTGAACAAATGTTTGACCTAGTCAAGAGGCATACTTGACTATGTCAAAATAACCAAAAGATGTGTGTCTATCGATCGGCTAGATGTTGGTGGATAGGCTAGCCGATCGACAATCAACCTCCTTTAGCTCCTTGCTGACCTTACTGGGGATATGTTGATGGTCAATGGTAAAGACCGCAACATCAAGAAAGTTATGAGTGTAGTTATTGAGTAGATTGATTTACTGGGAATAAGTCTAAGGTAGTTGTGTTGGATATATTGTGAATAGAAAGGGAGATGGAGAATAAAGAGACTCCATTGTGAATGAGACTTTAGTCCCACATTGGGAGCCTCAAGGTATAAGTGTTGGTTTATATTATTTCATAAGCATGCTAGTTGTGAACAAATACATGGGGAGAGGCTCTCTCTCATGCGTGGGTGCACACGGGGGGTGTAAATCCAGGGCCCAGATTTATACTGAACCAAGTAGACTCATGTGCGTGCACGACCTGCGTGTGTCGAATGCCCGACCGGTCGGTGCAAAATTGTCCAAGCGGATAAACAAATGTTTTACCAAATTATTCGGGTACTTCTTCAGTTCGCCACGAGCAACGAGTGCTTCGTTATGCCCGTGGTCCCATTGTTATATCCTGAGAGACAGACGTCCATCGAAACCTCGAAGCACCGTCGGAGGAGGACAAATTTATTTTAAGGAAATTGCTATGCGCAGACCTCAGTAACTTTTCAAGATCGGTTCGGGAAGTCCGGTTCGGGACTTCTGGTTTGGGAAGAGCGGTTCAAGAAGTCTGGTTCGGGGCTTCCGGTTCGAGAAGAGCGGTTCGAGAAGTCCGGTTTGGGACTTCCGGTTCGGGAAACCTGCTCTGGAGATTCTGGTCAGGAGAATTCCATCTCGGAAATTTCAAGTCAGGAACTCCTGCCCGGGAGACTGCAATCTGCATAAAAAATAGCTCAGGTCACTCAACAGCTAAGTTGAAATTTCAGTAATTTCAATTTAATTTTTGTTAACTCTCCAAAAAGGAGTATTTCCCTCCAACAATCTTGAAACAGATTTCGTTTCTGTTGAGATAGACATTAAAAGTGTTGAGGTGAAACAGACTCATCACCAGGCGCCCTCCACTCCGATTGGGAATGTCCCAATCAACCATGGGGAAAAACCAGAGAAGTTCACTAGGTTGAATTTCAAAAGGTGACCGCAGAAGATGTTCTTCTACCTGACCACGCTTAATCTAGCTCGGTTCCTGACCGAGGACCCTCCCAAGCATGTTGTGGTTACTTTGGTAGAGGCTTAAACTCATTCTGAGTACCTATGTCGAAACTACATTCTCAACTGTCTGGCCGACTTGCTATATGTTGTGTACAACATGAAAAGACTGGCTAAGGAGCTGTGGGAATCCTTGGACAAGAAATATAAGTCGGAGGATGCAGGGGCTAAGAAATTCATTGTGGGTCGATTCCTGTACTATAAGATGGTTGACTCGAAGACAGTGATCAGCCAAGTCCAAGAGCTTCATGTGATCTTACATGAGATCCACTCAGAAGGTATGGTTATGAGTGAAACCTTCCAGGTAACAGCAATCATTGAGAAGCTACCTCCCGGCTGGAAGGATTTCAAGAACTACCTGAATCACAAGCGGTAGGAGATGAACGTGGAGGAACTCGTTGTTAGACTTCGTATCGAAGAAGACAACAAGGGTTTAGAGAGAAATATGTTCTCTCAGGCTACTGTAAAAGCCAACGTGGTTGAGCACGGACAAAACTCGAAACGGAAAAATTTCAAATCTTCAAAGATGGGACCTAGAGGAGACATAACCAAGAAGTTCTCTGGGAAGTGCTACAACTGTGGTCGAGTTGGTCACAAATTTTCGGAATGCAAAAAAACCGAAGAAGAAGCAGGAGGCCAACCTAAATGAGGGACCAGAAATGGAAGATCTCTGTGTCGTGGTCTCCGAATTGAACCTGGTATGTTCAAACCCGTGACAATTGTGGATCGATACTGGAGTCACTAGATATGAGTGTTGCAATAAAGAACTTGTTCACAATTTTGAAGAAATTAGTGGAGACAAGCTGTTCATGGGGAACTTGACAACCTTAGACATCATGGGCCAAGAAAAAGTGGTGCTGAAGATGACCTTGGGCAAGGACCTCACTCTAACCAATGTGTTGTATGTTCCGAAGATTTGAAAGAATCTAGTGTCCGGATCATTATTAAGCAAGCATGATTTTCGTATTGTGTTTGAGTCAGACAGAGTTGTACTGTCGAAAAATAGAATGTTTGTGGGAAAGACCTATTTGTCTAATGGGTTGTTTAAGCTTAGTGTAATGGCTATTAGGCCTAAGATAAATAAAAATGAGAGTTCTTTCACTTATATGCTTGAGTCTTCATGTTTATGGCATGGTAGACTAGGACATGTGAATTACGATGTGATACGTAGATTAATAAACATTTAAAGCATACCGACATTCCACATTGATCTAAAACACAAGTGTGAGACTTGTGTTGAAGCAAAATTGACAAGGTCATCCTTTCAACACGTTGAAAGAAGCAACGAACCACTTGACCTAATTCACACCGACGTATGTGACATTAAAGGTACTCCGACACGTAGTGGGAATAAGTACTTCATTACTTTTGTAGATGATAACACAAAATATTGTTATGTGTATCTTATCAAAAGCAAGGATGAAGCTATAGAAAAATTCATTTTCTGTAAGAATGAGGTTGGAAACCAACTTAATAAGAAGATTAAGGTGGTTCGAAGCAACCGAGGTGGTGAATATGTATCATCATTTGCTGAGTTGTGTGTTGAACATGGGATCAGACACGAAACAACAACTCCATATATCCCTCAACAGAATGGAGTTGTTGAGCGAAAGAATCGAACTCTTAAGGAGATGATGAATGCTCTTCTATTGAGCTCTGGACTACCAGACTCCATGTGGGGGAAGCTGTTAATTACCTTTTAAATAAGGTCCCTCGGAAGAAAATAGATAAGAGCCCTTATGAGTTATGGAATGGAAGATGATCATCCTACAAATACTTGCGAGTGTGGGGTGCCTTGCCAAAGTTTTGGGGCCTGATTCGAAATGGATTAAAATAGGACCAAAAACTATTGATTGCATATTTATCGAATATGCACATAACAGCAGCGCGTATCAGTTTTGTGTATACGAGTCACAACTACTGGATATACACAAGAACTCGATAATAGAATCGAGAAATGCCTCATTCTTCGAGCATGTGTTTTCATATAAGACCCGAGAGGAGGTTAGCTCCTCAAAACGGGTGGAGGAAATACCAAAGAAAGAAGAAGAGGATGATGAACCAGTTAAGGCTGCGCTTAAGCGAAGTAAGAGAGCTCGGGTGGAAAAATCTTATAGAGCAGATTTTATCACTTTCATACTGGAAGATGAGCCTCAATGCTACTCAGAAGCGCGAACTCTTCTGAGGGACCTCATTGGAAAGAGCCAATTGCATATGAGATAGAATCTATCTTATAAAATCACACTTGGAAACTTGTGTACCTTGCTCCGGGGAGTAAACCATTAGGTTGCAAGTGGATCTTCAAGAAGAAGATAAAGTCAGATAGCACAATTGACAAGTATAAGACCATATTTGTATTCTCCGGTGTCGAGAATAAGTATTCTCCGATGTCGAGAATAACTTTGATAAGTATTCTCTGGTGTCGAGAATAACTTCCATTAGAGTGTTGTTAACTATTACTGCTCTATGAAACCTGAAAATACATCAGATGGATGTAAAGACGGTATTTCTAAACGGAGATTTAGAAGAAGAAATTTACATGGAGCAACCTGATGGGTTTTTTGTGCCAGGATAGAATAATTAGGTTTGCAAATTGGCGAAGTCTTTATACGGCTTGAAACAAGCTCCAAAGCAGTGACTTGAGAAATTTGATAATGTCATGCAAGAAGGTGGATTCGAACTCAATAAATGTGATAAATGTGTCTACACGAAAGCCACAGAAGATGACTTTATCATCTTGTGCTTATATGTAGATGACATACTTATCATTGGGAGTAATGATAAGATGATCAAATCCATGAACGACGTGTTGAACTCAAGATTTGACATGAAAGACATGGGCCTAGCAGATGTGATTCTATGAATCAAAATTCTTAGGTAGAGTACGCTCAGGTGATTGGAAGTTTGATGTACTTGATGAAATTCACCAATGGTGATATTGTATTGGCACGAACACCGATAGATACTAGCCAACATCTAACGAAAAATCGAGAAAAAAATATCTCTCAGGTAGAGTACGCTCAGGTGATTGGAAGTTTGATGTACTTGATGAATTATACAAGATCATATTTAGCCTACGCAGTAAGTAAACTGAGTAGATACACGAGTAATCTCGATGTTGAGCATTGGAAAGGGATAACAAGAGTACTAAGGTACTTGAGATATACACGTGGAAATGTACTGCACTATATGAGATATCCTGCTGTTATCGAAGGATGCAGCGATGCGAGTTGGATATCTGACATAAAATACTCGAAGTCTATGAGTGGATATGTGTTCACTCTGGGAAGTGCAGTCATTTCATGGAAATCTTCTAAGTAAACCGTAATAACTAGATCCACGATGAAGGGAATTGCTGTGTTTTCCCCGTGTTTTCCCTGGTAGCGTTCAGGTACTTCATTAGTTCGCTACGAGCAACGAGTGCTTCGTTATGCCCGTGGTCCCGCTATTGTATCCTGAGAGACAGACGTCCATTGGAACCTCGAAGCACCGTCGGAGGAGGACAAATCTGTTTCAAGGGAACTGCTGTGCACAGGCCTCAGCAACTTTTCAAGAGCGGATTGGGAGGTTCGGTTCGGGAAGACCAGTTCGGGACTTCCGGTTCGGGAAGACTGGTTCGGAAAGACCAGTTTGGGACTTCTGGTTCAGGAAAACCGATTTGGGACTTCTAGTTTGGGATATTCTAGTCGGGAGAATTCCAGCTCGGGAATTCCAGGTCGGGAACTCCTGCCCAGGAGACTACAATCTGCATAAAAAGCAGCTCGGGCCACTCAACAGCTAAGTTGAAATTTCAGTAATTTCAATTTAATTTTTGTTAACTCTCCAAAAAGGAGTATTTTCCTCCAACAAGTTGACCTACTAGCTAGAAGCTAGGTGACCTAGCAGATCAAAATGGCTTGCTACTCGATTGCTTAAGGCGGTCAGCCGCTCGATAGGAGCTTGTGTTGGGTGTTTGAAGCAATTCGTTAATCGGCCGGGCCTTAACCACTTTTGGATCTAGTGAGCACACTAAGGGTTCCACTAACGAGGATCATGACCTTCAGTAAGTTTACAAAGCACAGGAACTTGTAGTTGTATGAACTCATAGGTTGGCCGCTCGACTGACCTACAAGAGTAGACCTGCCACTCGACTGATCCGTTCGTCGATCGGATAAGTGGGTTTGCTACACAGGCACTCGACCGACTCTGCGGCCTTTGTCCTGATATGTTTTGTAATTGAGTCATGTCAGTCATTTGACCAGGACCTGTCCTAGGGGGGCAAGATTCCCCCATATCATATGACAAGTGATGATAACCAAGACAAAGATTGAATATAAATTTTGACAATTAATTGTATGATTTTTTTTATTCAATGGTGGCAAAAGATGATTCGCTCGCCCCCAGCATCTCCGCCAACCCGTCTCAGGGTAAACACGGAGGAGGTAAATCACGGGGACTACTGGCTTGAATGCTGTGACTAGCCCGTGGGGAGGGCGGACACATTAACTTTGCTAGAATTTAACCCCCATATCTTAAAGTGATAATATTCACGTCTTAATCATCACTCCATCTCGAAGGGAGTTAAAGGTTTATTCAATGGATTGATGATATCATTGTTGTGTTTAGGGCTGGTTGGATGATTTTTCATATGAAAGTATATAATATATTAAAAATTTTGCTGAAAAAAAATCCATATCTACTAAAAATTTGATATGCCCTATGTTAGAACCCATTCCACCTTAAAAAATGATATTTGATTTGTATTTTTCATATTCATTTTCTAAAAAAATATATCATTCTTTAAAAAACTAGAGAATATTTAAAAATTATTTTTTAAAAATAAAAAATATGAATTTTTAGAAAATGAAAAGAAAAATACAAAAAACCAAACACTCCTTATTTATCTTTTCTCTTTCTTTCTTCCTCTCTCGAATGCATACAACAGTTTTTTCTTTTCTCCACTGTCATCTCTTTTATCTCTCATTTTACATACATATATGCATAAATATTACACTGGAGTGAACGAATCATCTTTTACCATCATGCATGCATAAACATTCATATCCGTCTCACATTAGGTTTTGAACCGATTCTTCCAATAATAATTTAACACTCTTAGAGAAACCGAAATAACTAATGAAGAGCACCATTGGTATTAATGATGTTGTGGATTTTTATGACTTCAAGGAATCAACGATGTTGTCTTCTATTTCTTATTTCAATTTCTCCAACGATATTAAAATATAATAAGAAAGAATTAGCTCTAAATCCCAATATGGATTTGATATGAATTATAGTAGGCCCAACATGGGCATTTGTTGGGGTTTAGAGTTGATTTTTCCAATAATATTTTAACACCTCCGAAAAAATTAAAATAAGCAATGAAGGATAGGTTGAAACCCGCAGATAGACCTAGACAGGTTTGATTGGATCTATTTTAGGTCATGTGAATTTCTGAGGTTGCAACGAGTCTAACGATGCTCTCCATTGTTTATTTCGATTTCTCTAAAAGTGTTAAAATATAATAAAAAAGAATCGGCTCTAAACCCTAATGAAGAATCGACTTCTCCATTGCTTGTTTTGGCCAATTAGTGGATTTTGACCGAAACTTACTAATAGATCTAGACATGTTTGATCAAATCCATTTTAGGTTCTATTTATTTTTAAGGCTGCAAGGATTTCAATGGTATCCTTTATTACATATTTCGATTTTTACGGAGGTGTTAAACTATTATTGGAAGAATCAACTCTAAACTCTAACGTGGACCTAATATGTTTATATGAAGTCCAACGTGGATTTGAAATCAATATTTATGTATATATACACGCAAAAAGAGAGAGAAAAAAGTAGAGAGAAGAGGAAAGAAAAGAAAGATTGCATGTATTAGACAGAGAAGAGGAAATAGGTCGGAAAGAAAAACATGAGAGAAAACGTAAGCTTTGGTATGAGTAGTAAAATGAGAAGAACTTATAATTGAACATGTTTTTTTTGGGTAAATACCAAATTAACATATATATTTTTGGTTAATTCAAAAATCTAAGTAGGTGCTTTATAAATTTTCGATTCATTAAGAGCAAGAGAACTGATAGAAACGCAAACACAAAAAGGGAAAAATAAGAAAGCATGAATACGGACCGACCAAATAGAAATAGTAGATCTGATAGTGAAAAGAAAATCATGAATCATATTTATATACAAATTGGATAGTTAGGGCTCAATGAACCATGAAGCTCTTTAAGATGTCAAAGACAATTCGCTCGCCCACCCTCCCATCAATCTATTTTAGGGCTGACACAGACAGAGATAAATCATGAGGGCTATTAGTCCAAATATTATGGTTAGCACGTATAAAGGGCGGGACACACTGATTTTGTTAAATTTTAACCTTTATACCTTAAGATAATAATACGTCAGTTCATCAAGTGAGGACAATATGAAGCTCTTTAAGAAACATTATCTAATTTACACTGCTAGATATCTCATGATAAATCCACACCTTGGGCGCAACGTAAAGGTGGAAAAAAAATAGTTAGAATGCATGCCAGCAATATAACACAAAAGATGCAAGGGCCAAGAATTTAAATAGATGCCAAAATGAACCCTACAAATACAAACACATATAGAAGATTAGGAAAATAATAATAAAATAGGAAAAAGGGGAAATGAGGAAGATCGGATGAGACCATTTCCAACCCTCAATATCATATTTAGTGTCATTTTCATATCAAAATGATACAATTTCAACACCAAATATAATTTCAACTCTAACTCGCTCACACTATATCACACTAAAAAACTATCCTTAAAATATTCTATTTTTTCTTATTCATTTATTCATAATTTAATTATCCACATATATTTTAATTTAGTAATCAATTTTATGATAATTATTATATTTAACATTAATACTTCATTTATATTTAATAAATTATTTTTTAAAAATTTTACATCTAATTAATATATATATATATAATTTTGATTTTCATTTTTAATATTTATTACATAATTATTTGAGCATAAATATATTTTAAAAATATTATAAAATCACATACAATTAAGATAAAATATATTATTAATATAAAACAGACAATAACACCTGATTGAAAATACAATATTATGAAAATTTAATATTCAGAATTACTATACTGTTCCCATATATGATCAATTAATATATTTCGAAAGGCAATATGAGTTTCTTTATCTTTGATTTGTCTGTATCGAGCTAAAAAATCTTCAAACTAAGTACGATCATCTATCGCTGACTCAACATCTGGAGCTGGCATATCGAAGTGTTTCACGCTTGGTGAGGATCACAACTCAATCAATATCAAGGTGAAGATCAAGAATTTTATAATGCTACAAATTATTTCAGCCAATTTCATAATTATTTAAGTGGAATGGGGAGTAATCTTTTTGAATATTAGTATTATAATATTGAAGTTATTTTAGGTTTATGTATGCTTTAGTATTATTTTTATTTGTAGTTATTTGTTAGATCTAACTATTTCAGTATCGTTTTTATATGTATTTTTCGAATATTTTTAAGTTTGTGAGTGCTTAGTGTAACTGTTGTTAAATGATTATTAGTAATATTTTGATTTTATATCATTATTATTTTTATTTTGTATGTCAATATAATGGATGATATATTTTATATTTATGAAATTAAATTTTTTTTAAATATTTTATTATATTCTTTTATGAAATTAGTGATATAATTTATAAATGTAATTATAATTAAAATATAATAATAACTATAAAATTATTTTTATTATGATATTTAATAATATAATAATTAATAATACATATTATATTTGAATTTTTTAATTATTATATAATATAATAAGATTTTTGAAGAAATTTACAAAATTAATAATTTCTCACACCAAATTTGGTGATAAGAGCAGTGATCATCAAAGATGATGATGCACTATTCCGGCATCAAATTTGATGCAAGAATACAGTTGGGTTGAAAAATTTTAATATTAATCCATCATCAAATTTGATATTTTGGCCATTGATGGGAGATGATCCCAACTCCGAAGATGATTTCAGTTCTCGGCCTCCTTCCTTTTTTCACACAGTCCGTACCAAATATGGTATTGAAAGTTTGAAACATATTTATATTTGACTAATTGAATACTAATTAGTATGAATAAATAAAAATTTGACTAAAATGATCAAATTAATTAGTATGGATGAGTAAAAATTTAATTAAAATGATCGAATTTAAATTCTATTCAATTATTTTAGGAATTTATTTTTTAAAAATTATGAATTATTTCAAATAATTTAATTTGATTTTGATTTTAAAATTTTTGATTAGATTAAATTAAATAAATCAATATTATCAACCCAACCGAATGAATTTCAAAAATCTAACGCATTTGCTGTAACTAGAAAATTAACCAAATTAAAAAAAAATATGTAATTATATGAGAATATATTTGGTATTTCGATATATATTGAAATACTAAAAATATTAAATCTTATATCGATATTAAAAAATCCGATAGGATATAATATTGTACCGAAAATTTTAATATACCGTTAATATCAATATATTTGATATATATCGAAAATTTTAATATACCGTTAATATCACTATATTTTATATATAGGATATGTATAATATATCAAAAAATTTATATTTTCTTCACTTCTATTGTGTTCAAATGGTAACATATATATTGTGTTCAAATGGTAACATATATATTTATTCCCATGGATTAACACAGTTGATATATGTATGAGTGGTTAAATTTTGAGATCAATTTTTAAGGAGCATAAATTGTCTTGTTGAATGTCTAACATTTTGCATATAAAAGATCACTGTATTAAAATAAAATATTATTATAATTTATTTATTTGTATTTAATAAAGGTCTACTACTAAACCGTTTTGATCATCTTTTACTCCCATGATAACATGTATTTGATTTGTTTTTTTTAATCTTTTGCTCCCATGATATGAATCTGATTTTTTCATTTGTTTTTTTAAACTTGATTAAGTATAATTTCTAATTTAATATAAATTTGAAATCTTAAAGTTTATCCATAGATTTTCAATTTCACAGTAAATCTAACCCATTATAATTCTAATGTATTGCAAATCTACGTTGTTAAAATGATATTTTTTATCCTTAACAATTAAATAAGTTATATATTATTCAAATGCGTTAAGTCATTATATATATATATATATATATATATATATATATATATATATATATATATATATATTGAAAATATATTACGTAATATGATAAATTAATAATATTGGACAGATAGTAAATGAATCTGAGGTGATCGATTCGATCCCACGAAAATTTTCCATCGTCATCAGAATAAATAGAAAAGCGCTCGCAATAAGCGATCTAGAAGCTCAGCGTTTTAGGATTCAGATTCCATTTAGGAGAAATTTTTTTTACAAAATACGTCGTAGTTAGAGATCAAATCGTAGATGTCTGAAATAATGACTAGTCATTTTACCGCTACATTATAATCCCAGGGCTAAATTAATATTGTTTAAGCTTATCAGATTTGTCACCCTTGTATTTTGGACAAATTTGGTAATTTCACCTTTCCTTTACTAACATTTCATCGAGCACTTGCTGCGCCGCCATCATCTCAGGAAGTCGCGACCGTCCTCCCGCTGCTGTACTAATACCTCCCCTCCGCCGCCGCCGACCCCGCCGTCTTCTCGTTCCACGGCGAGCTCATCGGCGGCAGACTTCTTCTCTCAACGCCTGCCAAGATCCGTCTCTGTTGTGCCCTAAACCGGTCGCTGCTCCCAAGTAACTCCGTCCTCTCCCGTCGATCCCTCCGTTTTGCGATTGGAACGCTGATTCATAATAGAGTTTTTTTTTAAATCTAAAAAGCTCCTTTTCAATTACGGAAAGTTTCTCTGCCGCTGCATCCGTTCCAGCCACGTGCCTCCTTCCTCGTGTCTCTGCTTGCGGTGCATCCAACATTGGACGGCATTGTTCGAGCGAGGCTTGCTTCATCCCTTCGATCGTGATCCGTGGAGGATGCTGCAGACAACTGGATTCAGTGCCCACTTGGTCTCCTCGTGTTGCTAAGAGGGGTCACTTGGCATTACGCCGATCTTTTTCTTAGCTTTGGACTTTTAGGTTCTTTATCTTTACCCCCCTCTCTTCTCTTCATGCAGCTCCATGCGATGGGGGAGCATCAGATCGAGCGATTGGAGATCCGATCCAGTCAATTGGAGGTCTTCTCTTGGCGCTGTAAGTCCAGGTTCCACACAATTTCCCCCAAATCTGCACTTTTACTGTTCGTTTCTTCACTTTCGTTAACCTGCCTGTTTGATCTCCGAACTTCTCCTAATTACTTGAGCCTCCAAGGTCCAAGGAAATCGATGCATTGTTTCGTTCTCAGTTGAATTTTCTCTTCATTTTGTTCTCCCTTTTCCTCTGTTAGGTTAACTACATGTGTGGCTGACAAAAAATAGAGATTTTTTTTTGTTGTTTTTATCAAACGATCATCTTCTGGCTTCTCTGAACTGTGTTAACTCGCTCTGGAATTTGATTCTTCATTCAATATGCTTTTGGTTGTTTGTTTTCCAAGATTACCAGTATGATGGATGCAGCTAATGATCTAGAAGGGAACACGACTTCTCTCTGTTTGACATTTGATCCACTCTTTTTCAACTTGAGACATATGAACTTGAGCATATATTCTGCTCCAAAATATTTAAACTTTCCCTTCATTTTAAACCTTGATATCAGGGACAAGGAACTAACCAATATAATGTCTTTTTTTTTTGAGGGAATTTCTCGATAACTTATTCTTAAGAGTGAATTCCATGTTTCATTACTTACCTTGAACTATGAATAGCTAAATGGATAGTTGGTAAAGTTCTCATCTTTGTTGCATTTCATCTACTTGACCCTCAGAAACCAAGGAATTCCCGACGCGCAACAGATATTTCACTTCAGATGGGGGAACATCGCCTTGCCGAAGGTAGTTCCATCAATGGTGGAGCTCCGAAACTAGAAAACATCCAGAAAGTTTCACTCATACCTCTTGTCTTTCTCATATTCTATGAGGTATCTGGTGGCCCCTTTGGGATAGAAGATAGTGTTCAGGCTGCTGGTCCACTTCTGGCTATACTCGGTTTTCTGGTCTTTCCCTTCGTATGGAGCATTCCTGAAGCGCTGATCACTGCCGAGATGGGTACCATGTTTCCGGAAAACGGAGGTTATGTAGTGTGGGTCTCCTCAGCCTTGGGCCCTTTTTGGGGTTTTCAACAAGGTTGGATGAAATGGCTTAGCGGTGTCATAGACAACGCTCTGTATCCAGTCCTCTTCTTGGACTACTTGAAGTCTGGTGTTCCGGCTTTAGGAGGTGGACTTCCAAGAGTATTCGCAGTGTTAATCCTAACAATTGCACTGACGTATCTGAACTATAGAGGGTTGGCCATTGTTGGATGGATGGCTGTATTTCTCGGGCTGTTTTCGATTGCTCCTTTCATTTTAATGGGGTTAGTGGCAATTCCAAAACTCAGGCCTGCAAGATGGTTAGTTGTTAATTGGCGCAGTGTCGACTGGAATTTGTACTTGAACACACTTTTCTGGAACCTAAACTATTGGGATTCGATCAGTACTTTGGCGGGAGAGGTGGATAATCCAAAGAAAACTCTGCCGAAGGCCCTCTTTTATGCACTGATTCTAGTGGTTGTTGGCTACTTATATCCCCTCCTTGCAGGTACTGGTGCGATCCCCCTCGATAGGGAGTCATGGACAGATGGTTATTTCTCTGATGTCGCCAAAATCCTTGCTGGGGTCTGGTTAAGATGGTGGGTGCAAGGGGCTTCAGCTCTGTCCAACATGGGCATGTTCATCACCGAAATGAGCAGTGATTCTTATCAACTCCTTGGAATGGCGGAGAGGGGCATGCTCCCGGAGTTCTTTGGTAAGCGATCGCGCTATGGAACACCTCTCGTGGGGATACTGTTTTCTGCTTCGGGCGTGCTCTTGTTGTCATGGATGACTTTCAAGAGATAGTAGCGGCCGAGAACTTCCTCTACTGTTTCGGAATGATTTTGGAGTTTGTGGCCTTCATAAAACTTCGACTGAGCTACCCGAATGCTCCTCGCCCGTATAAAATTCCTCTAGGGACAGTCGGTTGCATTTTGATGATCATCCCCCCGACGATATTGATATGTGTAGTTCTGGCTTTTTCCACCTTCAAAGTTATGACTCTGAGCATTTTGGCGATGCTAGTCGGGTTCATTCTACAGCCTTGTCTGAAACAAGCAGAAAAGAGGAAACTCTGGATTTTCCATGCAAACTCAAACCTTCCTGAATTTAGGGAAGCTGAGCATGACATTACTACTATCGAATCGCTGATAGATTAGGTTAGATTTCCCAGGACTTGCTGAACTCATTGTTGATTGAGGTTCATTTCCTTCTATTATCTCGCTTGGTTGCTAATAAAGTTTGATCTCTTCTCAAACTTCTGCAATGATTTGCTGCATCATCTCTTCAATTATTAACCAATTACTCAATCCTGATTGAAGTAATATTTCTATTCACATTATATAAAAGATATAACACATGTATATTTTAAAAATAATAAAATAAAATATATTTTACCTATTGCTAAAAACTCGAATTGAATTATACCCCATCAAACCTCCAAGTTATAATATAAAACATAATAATCGACATGAGATATTAATTCAAAAAAATCTAATTATACCAAACCTGATGAGATAATTTAAGGGCCAATGAAACAAAGAACAAGATTTGACAACAACCCTTTTTCGACGCTGCACCTCACAATAGAAGAGAAGCCAAAAAGAAATAAAGAAGAAAACGAAACACTAGTTGCATGCATAAACAAGGAAGAGTGTTGTTGGTTCAAACAACATTCAAATCGAAATTAAGAAAATTTCGACTTCCATCTCTTTTGCCTCCCTCTCAAGAGGCATCAGAGAACGAAAACGTCGTTTGAACTATGCAAAAAGGAACGAGCCAGAGGGAGATTTTAGATGGCGCAGCTGGCTGGCCTCTGGTGGCCGTGGCCATCGACAAGGACAAGAATAGCCAGAGTGCTTTCCGATGGGCTCTGGACAATGTCGTTGCTAGAGGACAGACCCTCATCATCATCCATGTCAACACCAAACCCTCGCGTATGTTTCTTTTCGCAATGTTAGCCTTGCATGATCGTCGTCGCTTTGTTCTTCTGATCTGTCTATACATGTGTGTAGTAGATTCTACGACAAACACTGCCCTGAGGGAAATCTTCGTCCCGTTTCGATGTTTTTGCTCAAGGAAAGATGTGAGTATTCGAGTTTGAGCGAGATCTTGTGTGGTGATGCATTGAGTGTTGCTTAATTCTCGAATAGGTTCATTGCAAAGACGTCGTGCTGGAGGACACCGATGTCGCCAAAGCAATCGTTGAGTTTGTTTCGCAGTCTTCGATAGAGAAGCTAGTGATCGGTGCGTCGCCTAAAGGAGGATTCTACAGGTAAGTTAGTTAACTATCATTGCCTTCCACTCTAATAGATTCAACTTATATGCAAGGAATATCTATCAAACAGATCATTTAGGAGCACAGACCTGAGCACAAACATCAGCAAAGCTGTGCCTGATTTCTGTACAGTGATTGTCATCTCGAAAGGGAAGGTCTCGTCGGCGAGGAGCGCTGTTAGGTCAGCTCCACCGCCCTCCGGCCGCAAATCCCCGTCCAAGCTGCTGCTCCTAAACATGAAATTGCAAACAATATCCCTAAAAATGTCATCAAAGGTATGAATCTGAATATGAACATGAATATGAATATTTCAGCAAATTTGATATTTCTTTGCAGCCCAAAGTGAGCCTGCAATGACTCCATGGAATTTGCATAAAGAAACTGAATCGATAAAGTAAGGTTTCGATTTCTATACCGAAGTATAAACAACAACAACAACAACAATTAGAACACTTTGAATGATGGCATATATATATGTAGGTCACCTTTCACGAGAGGAGGGAATATTTCTTCAACAAGATCATATGGAGAAGTGATGCTAGAGAGTGACATATCGTTTGTGAGCAACGGGAGGCCGAGCTTCGAAAGAACCTACCCTCCGAGATCGTCGAATGTTTCAGACATCATGAATTACAGCTTCGAGTCTCCGCGGAAGTCGATAGGTGCACACTCCTCGCACGGCGATGGCTTCTCTTCAAACTCCTACGAGAATGCGTCGTCCAATTCTTTAATCCTGGTGAGCACAACAATCAAACAGAAGACGAAGAAATGCTTAATTTTTTTTTAAAAAAAACAAACTGTCGTTTGATAGGTATTTGATGCCATTCTTAGGATGAAGAAATGTCAGAGATCAGAAGATTGAAATTGGAGCTGAAGCAGACGATGGACATGTACAACTCGGCCTGCAAAGAAGCGATCACTGCGAAGCAGCAGGTGATTGATTCGATCGATTCCAAATTGAGTAAAGTTGTGCTGTTGTTGCTGTTGTTGTTGTGGCAGGCAAAGGAGCTTCAGCGTTGGAAGATGGAGGAGGAGCAGAGGTTGAGAGAAGCTCGGGTGGCAGAGGAAGTAGCTCTGGCAATTGCGGAGACGGAGAAGGCCAAGTGCGTGGCGGCGGTGCGGACGGCGGAGGCGTCGAAGAGGATCGCGGAATCGGAGGCGCAGAAGCGGATCAACGCCGAGAAGAAGAGTAGCACTTTCGATCACACGACGTTGAGGTATCGCCGGTACGCGATCGAGGAGATCGAAGTGGCCACCGAGTATTTCGCGGAGAGCAGGAAGATTGGGGAAGGCGGGTACGGGCCGGTCTACAGGTGCACGCTGGACCACACGGCGGTGGCGGTGAAGGTGCTCCGGCCGGACGCGGCGCAGGGGAGGTCGCAGTTCCAGCAGGAAGTCGAGATCTTGTGCTGCATCCGCCACCCGAATATGGTTCTGTTGCTGGGGGCTTGCCCGGAGTACGGCTGCTTGGTGTACGAGTACATGGCGAACGGGAGCTTGGACGACCGGCTTTTCCGGCGAGGGAACACTGCGGCGATCCCCTGGCAGCACCGGTTCCGGATCGCCGCCGAGATCGGCACGGGCCTGCTGTTCCTGCACCAGACGAAGCCGGAGCCGCTGGTGCACCGGGACCTGAAGCCGGCCAACATCCTGCTCGACCGGAACTACGTGAGCAAGATCGGCGACGTGGGGCTGGCGCGGCTGGTGCCGCCGTCGGTGGCGGACACCGTGACGCAGTACCGGATGACGGCCACGGCGGGGACGTTCTGCTACATCGACCCGGAGTACCAGCAGACGGGCATGCTGGGGATCAAGTCCGACGTCTACTCCTTCGGGATCTTGCTGCTGCAGCTCGTGACGGCGAGGCCGGCGATGGGGCTGACCCACTACGTGGACAGGGCCATCCAGAAGGGAACCTTCGAGGAGATGCTGGACCCGGCGATCAGCGACTGGCCGGTGCCGGAGGCGCTGGCACTGGCCAAGATGGCCTTGAATTGCGCCGAGCTGCGGAGGAAGGACCGGCCCGATCTCGCCACGGTAGTCCTGCCGGGGCTCAACCGGCTGAGGGACATCGCCGACGAAAACATCCAGTCTTGTTTCTTCAGGCCCTCAAACCCATCGTTCCACACTCACGCACCAGTAATTACAATTATAATTTAATAAATAATAAATTATTATTATTATTATTTATTGAAAATGCTGAATTTTGATCCGATGTAGGACGTCATGAGCGGGCCTTCAAGTTCAACTCAGCAATATGAATACGATAGCTCAAGGAGCTCGTTTAGTGGAGGAGCCAGTCGTTGAAGGATCGAGGTAACTAATTAAATAAATTATAGGGGGAAATGTTCTAACATTAATGATGAGTTTTTGTTTTTCGTAGGAGGATTTTGCATTGATTTCGACCACGACTCTTCCAAAGGATGGAGGAAAATTTTCTATATAAATATAATGATTTTTGAGAGTTAGATATTATTATAATATTGGAACGGAACGAACACAAAATGTGTTCGCCTAATTGTACGAGTTAATTATGAAAAAAATTGTGGTAAAATATTTGATTTCTAAGAAAGGCGAAGGAATTGACCTTGTGTCTTCTCATCTGGATCTCTAATTTGGGAAAGGATGGAGGAACAGGACGACGCCGATCTGTTCTGGATCCCTCTCTTCTCGATCTGCGCGCTGTGTCCGGTAACGGCGGCGGCGCTGCAGTTCCTGACGGCGCCCTGCGGGAAGCATGTCCGGCCTGGATGGGGCCCGTCGCTGCCCGCGCCGCTCGCTTGGTTCCTGATGGAAAGCCCTACGCTGTGGCTCAGGCTCCTGCTCTACCCCCGTCGCGCTCGCCGTCCTCTCTCGCTATCTTCTCTACTACGTCCACCGCACACTCGTCTATCCGCTTCGCCTCCACTCTTCCTCCTCCTCCTCCAAGAAAGCCGCCGGCTTTCCTCTCCTGATCGCCCTCTTCGGCTTCGCCTTCAACCTCCTCAACGCCTACCTCCAGTCCCGCTCCATCTCCCACTACGCCGACTACACGGGGCGCCAAATCCATCCAGTGGTGAGTTCTGAGCTACTTCCGGTGAGTTCGAATTAGGGTTTCAATAATCTAACCTTTTCCATGGACACGGTTTTGCAAGATCCTCGATTGAAACATAAACGACGATGTGGATTCGATTGCAAAAAGGAAGAAATCGAAACATGATGTCACAATGCCACACACCAGAGTTCCAAACGAAATCACATAACGACCTCAAATCACACGGATCGACAGATAGAAGAATCTCGACTCTAGTTTATTGATGAAGACGAACCGCGGCTCCGATGCAAATCCGCTACGCAAGGGTCTGGTAGTAATTTCCCCGATAGGGTTCGTGATCGACGGCGACGAGGACGTAGATGGCGTAGATGATGCCCGGCAAGTACCCCAGAATTGTCAGCAGCAAGCAGATGCAGAACTCCATCTGCAGATCCAAAACACGAATCAACGTCGAAGAAATACCAACAACAAAAACAAAAAGGCGAAATAGATCTGGATAGGAATCAGTACGCTGCAGCAGCCGTAGTGGAGGAAGACGCCTAGCGGCGGGAGGATGATAGAGAGGACGATCTCGAGGAAAAAGCAGCATCTTTCGGAAGCCATTTCGTTGATCTCTCCTCTCGCTCCTCTTTGTCTTCACCCGTTCTTCCTTATAAAATGTCCGGTATTTTCCCCTCTGTAGCTTACCGTACCTCTACCCAAGTTTTCTACCCGCTTCGTGATTGGTCCCAATTGTCGCCGTATTTGCGTGTTCCAATTGAAGGGGAAGGTAAGGTGTCGAACAATTGTGAAAGGGTAGAGTTTACTATAGGCTAGTCATGCCCAATCTGATAGGGTTGATATAATTAAAAAGTATAAAATAATAAAAATCAAATAAATAATTCTGATAAAACAATATCACCGGTCTAGATTCCAAAGTCAATAAAAACGAAAAAAAAAAAATCATTGAAGCCCCTGTTAGGCTGCCAGGACCATGTGTCTCTGCACATGCCTTGCCCCTCTTCGAGTCTTCTTCCTCCCAGCGAAGCAAAAACAGCAGAAGCCCACTCCCCTGTTCAATGAGCAGCTTTGCCGATAGTGAATGGTCAAAGAAATCGGCGTAGCCACGGCAGAGGATGCCACGCACAGCGACAGGGCCTCCCGCGCTAGGGATCACCGTGGAACCAACCCACAACGTAGGAAGAAATCAAAGGGCGCGGTGCTTGTTCTGCTCTTGTTTGTGCACGGCAGCTGGTGGCTCCGTCATAGCGTTTTGAATACGGTGTTGCTGAAGGTTGGAAGACTTGTGTTTTATTCTGAAAAAGAAAAAAAAACGAATAGGAATTGATAAAGATGTTTTTTTTTCGTCACCTTTCCCTGTCACCTTTCCACTGTCACATGGAAGCTTCACATCGTGAATAAGATGCCTTTCTTCGGCTTGTTATGGCTCATTACCTCGTTTCTTTTATCGGTGGTGGCCTGTTTGGGAACCCATCACCTCTGTCGTCGGACAGACGTTGTTGGTACAATTTAAAGGCCACAGCCAGCATGAACACTGCTCAGGAAGTGGCATTAAGAAATAATATTTGAGGAAGGTGGCACTGACGATGGGTTTGTTCATGGAGGAGGCTTAGTGGTTGATAGTTACCGGCCCAGATGCGAGCGGCAGTGGAGGAGATGCTCCAGATGAGGGTGAAGATGGCTGCCGCCACCGCCTTCTTGTGTGTGCATGATTCCCATCCATCCCTGAGCCTCTCCTGCCAGAATTTACCTACACACAGTCAAGTTCCATCGTTTAGATGGATGGAGCATTAGTGATGCTTCAGATTGTGATCAAACTGTTGGCATGGATGAGTAGAACTTAACTTTGTTTTGGATAAACAGATAGTAAATTATGATGAATAAAACAGTAACTTCGAACCCACTTCAGAAATTCATTGAAAGCAACACAAAGCTTGAAAAGAACTGACTGACCGAAGGAGGTGGTATTCCATATAAACTTCATCAAAATAAACAATGTCACAGTTCACTTACCAAATTTTAACAGCTGAGTGGTGTAAGAGGTGTAGATTTTTGGAACAGTGAAGACTCCAAAGAACACTGCGTAGGGAAGTGAATCTTTACTCGGTCAAAGCTACAAAGATTTTTTGTGACTTCTTTTCAAATCCAGAACTTACTCAGCTTTGAAAGGTTCCAAATGGTGATGGAGCTTCCACACTTGGCCATAACAAACAACAGCACAGCCATCTGCCACAATCGAACAGATTCACCAACTCATAAGGACAGTGAAAGGGAAAAAAATTAAAACTAGGGTATTATAGAAAATGATGAAAAAGAGCCACTTTTGCCTTCATGGTAGCCGCAGGATCTCCGGAGAAGAGGACCCTCATCTTGAACAATACTTCATTTAGGTAAGGAAGAAGCAGCCTTAGAATCCAGATGGCCTCTTCCTCACCCACCATGTATCTCTCATCCCTCTCATCATACTCCGATTGTCCTCTGCTCCACGACAAAATTTATGATCAGAACAAAGCAAAGGAAGTGGTAGTTCAAAGTTCACTTCATGGTTAGGTTAGACATCACTTGGGAATTATTACCTGCGCAAGATGGACTTGTAGACAAAAATTAATGCAAGATAAATAAGGCCAGAATAGGAAGTAGCTGAAATCAACCTGCATAATGATGCCCTTGCACAGACATTAGCATGGTAAATCAATGAGAATTTGTGATCAGAGTAACGTTCACTTCTCACCTGAAATTTAGATCCTCAGCGTAGGAAGATGAAACCAGAATGAATGTGCCCAGACCCAAAACTAATGCTGTTTTGGGTACATCTCTCCACATAACCAAATCCACTGAACAATGAGTATGTTAGAACAATTTGCAGTGAGAAGAGAAGAGATTTGCCGAAAGGTAGCAGTTTGAATCACTGACCAATGCTCTGTAATCTGTTGTGGTTCTTTTTAGGCGTTTCATACAGTTCCCTTGCCCCATCTACTGTTGAGAAATAGTTAAAATAGAATAGTTTCAAGCATCAAACTTCAAGAATGAATCGAACAATTCTAGAAACTAAGAAACAGGAGTGCTTACAAGAAGGTGTACCAACAGGATCTGGATTGATTGTGATGCGATTCAACTTCTTTCCTGCATCTGGTGATTATGGGAGCACAATTGAGTCCTGTTTGATTTCTATATTTGGTTGGAATTCATGAACAGGAACAGCTTACAAGGATTTGTATCCGCGGGATATGGATCAGTTGCGCTTTGATTCATCATCTTCTTTTCGGGAGCCGGTGATGGAAGAATCAGTGGGCGATTCGACTTTTTCCCAAATTTGGGAGCAGGTGGATCAGCGGGATCTGGATCGGTTGCCCGCTGATTCAATTCCTTCCTCTGTTCCGCATCTGGCGATGGCGCGAGGCAATCATGGAACTTATCCACCGACGGCGAGGACACCGGGATCTCGTGCACTTGATTAATGGTCTTCTCCTCCTCGTCCACCACACTGTTCCTCCTCTCCGCCGGCAGATCCATCTCCTTATCATCGAAGCTCTTCCACCCATCATCATCCTCGATCCCGACATCCACCATCGCTCCCTCCCCCTATCTCCGATCGCCAGCAGCGTCGCCTCCCTCTCCTTGCGCAGCTGAATCGGGCTTCTTCCCTCGACCAGCGGCGGCGTCCAGATCCTCCTCTTCCTCGCGGACGCGATGCTGTCGCTCTGGTTCCGGCGCAGCCGCCGGTAGACCCGCATTCCCTCTTCATCACCGTCACCGTCGCCGCCTCCGGCGTTGAAGACCTTAACGCCGCCGTTGACGGCGTCGACTCGCATCCTCGCCTCCCAGACGGAGCCGGCGACGACGCCGGAACTCGCCAAGGCTCTTCTCCGGGAGGCGCCCTGCATGGCAGCCGCTATTTCCGCGCTGTGTTTTGTTTACTTGGGGAACAAGAAAAGGAAAGGAATAATTGCAGAAGGAATGGATAAATTGTCGCAGAAGCCGAAGCTTCTCCTTCCTTCTTCCACTTCAATTTTCCGCGCACAATTCAGCGGAAAAAGGGAAGGGAAGCGTGGAGTGAGGAAGCTGGGAGTAGAGACCAGAGAGAGAAGTTCGAAGGAAGAATGGAAGGACGGGAGATCGAACTTCGAAGGACGAGATTCTTATAGGAATTATTTATAAAAATAATAATTCTCCTAGGGGGCGTTTTGAAAGTTGTCATTTTTTTTATTTGTTATTTCGGTCATTTAATTCTCCTCACCGCGCCCCTTAACTCGGAACTTGGGGCCCAAGCAACAACAGGGGTCCGGGCGAGGGAGGGTTTCGCCCTTTTCTCGCTGCTCTTCCTCTTTCCCCGATCTCCTCTGTCCGATCCTTCGTCAGTATCGGTGGGACGAGATGTTGACCCATCGGCTGCGCCGCTCCGGTATCTTTCGCACGGTGAGCCCGCGGATTTGGGGCCGCGGCGAGGGTTCCGCCTCCCATCGCATGATTCTTCCCGATCTCCAGAGGAAGGCGTCCAACACCTGGTCAGCAGTTCAGGAGACATATCTCTCCACCAAGGTGGCTCCTATCTTCTTCTCGCGCTCCATCGGGGCATTGATCTGATTTTGTGTATTCTTTAACGCTTTAGGGATTGCTATAGCTAACGTTTGCATTTTTTGTATGTTTCCACTGGTAGTTTGGGCTTTGTTATCCTTGTGTCTCGGTCCATTGATAGATGTTTAGTGTGTCCATGTTATCTCTTAGTGGGATTTTACTTAGCTAAAGCATACTTTGTTTCATTACGTTTTATGTTTCTTGAAATTTCCCTGAATGCTTGATCGGTAATAACATTTTGTTGTACTCTTCCGGATTGAATCTTTATCTACGTTATTTACTTTTTGTTGAATGGTACAGAATGTTTTCGAGACTCATAGGGTGGTCTTCACTATTGGAACATCTATTGCATCTGTTCTTACTGCATGGGCAGGTAACTGATTTCTTACCTCAACTCTATTTCTGTATAATGGTTGAACTTTTAGATAAGACTATGTTTATGATATAAAAAAAAATCTGAATTTATCTCCATGTATAGGTTGTCTTTCCTTACTTCCAAATTGACGTATCAAATTGGGTCAATCATCAAAACTTTATTCCCTTCCGCAGCATTGGATAGACCTCTTTCCTCAACTTTGTGCTTACCTTCCATCTGTCCGAGCCTTTTGAGTTTTGAGGAAGATAAGTGCACCCCAAGATTACCATGTAAGATCTGGAAGAAGGTAAATCAAGTTGCACAAACAAAAGCACAACTTTGTTTCCCATGGCTTGGCCTTCCTCTTCCTCCTCTGTCCTTTGATGGTCTATTATGGGTTGAGCAAAGAAGGGAAGAGGGGACTTAGCCTTTATAAAGACATAAAATCCTGTACAATATAAATTATCTAGATCAAGGCTTTCACTATCATCCATCACATTAGGATGAGAGATGTCTTAACTCAATTCAACCTCTTCCATCTTATCTAGCTTGATTTTAATTAAAAACAATATGAATTATTAGTTAATGTTAGCTTTGCTTCCTCCACATCTGCAGTGTGAGGAGAGATACAATATTGTCTGCACCCTTCCTTGCTTTATTACCATTCCTATTTGCAGTTGCTAGTAATAAGATATCGTGTCTAGTTTTGAGGAAACAAATTGCCTTATCTCACTCCTAAGCCACAATCGTAGGTATTCAACACATCTTTGGGGAAAAACTTTAATATTGTTGAAGGCTCATTAAGATGCACAGGGCCACATACTATTATATTGTGTTTCCTATATATATAGTAGTTAGTGGCATAAAGTCATTTCAGGTTTCCATATCAGCACTTGTTGAGCATGCAAGTACCTGCTAAATTTTGCCAAACGTTATGGTGATTTTTGGGTGTCATTACCATATTAAATTAGAGGCAACTAAAACAAGTCCATGCTCCATCCCCATGAGTCCATGTATCTAAGTTACCATTGAGGATTCACCTTAGTTGTTTAGAAGTTATTGCAGCCAGGTAATTCATCACCCCTTGACTGCTTGAGATGCTCCAGCCTCATTGGAATATGGTCATGCAGATGCTTTCTTCTAGCTGCTGTTCCACATATGATAGATAGCACATGCCTTTGGCCCTTGCATACTTCCTCTATAATCAGCAGGTAGTTGATTAGCTAATATTGGATGATGCTATATAACTTATTTTTCTTTCTGATTATTTTGCAGGTTATTCTCTGCGTCAGATCCATCAGTCAAACATTGAAAAAAGGCTCGAGTCAATGGAACAAGCTGTAAGTGCTTTATGGACCTCTCTCTGAATTTGTTAAACATGTATCAACTCCACTCTAAGTAGAAACAGTGATGTTCCTTCATCCCACCTTGAAGACTATTAGAAAAAAATGATGAACTAGGCAGCAGACAAATTGAACCTGGGGTGACCGGCCTGGCCCCACGGAAGTTTCCCACCGGTCACCAAGATAAATCGGGAAGCGCTCGCGGTGGGCAGTTAACCTTGAGACTATTAGAGTAGCTAGCTTGATGTTACTTTTGTTAGATCAAAGTGATCAATGTAGATAATGTTACCAAATCATCGACGAGGTTAGGTCATAGAGTGAAAATGCATAATCACAAATTGGTTTCTACTCATTCAAAGTGGAACTGGAAGAGGGATGGATGTGTGGTTGAGAAAATGGGCAGGTCAGGGCTTTGGTCATGATGATGTCATGAGATCTATTAGGTACAGTTTGATGGAGGTATTTGTGGCGGATACACAATTACCAAGATTTACTTTATTTTTAGAATGTTATCGGTGAGACATACCAATATTATTCTGTATAAATATATTAAAAAAAACCTTGAGAGTTGAGACATCAATAATTTTTTCTTTCTTATTGTTTATATTTTGCAAGATTGGCGGAATCACCTCAAAAAAGCTCACACACACACATGCCCTAATACAACCATAGGCAGAATGAACTTAGAACACCAGTTTTACCATAACTTTACTTACAAGTTCAATGAGATCCATGGATGATATGCTACCCTGGTGAATAGCATATAAATATAAATCAATTATATACATGGTTAATGATTTTGTTAGTATGTTAATGATTTTGTTAGTATGCTACCCTAGTGAATAGCATAACGTTTACTTACAACTTCAAACTATGTTGCAAATTCTAAGTTAATATGTTAATGATTTTGTTAGCTAGGCGATGATGTGTTGTTTGTCATCTATGTTAACTCTTTGCATTAGATGATTCTCGACCTAAATTGAAAATTTTTCTTGTTCAGTTAAAAAAGAGTTATAGCGTTGAGCATGAAGAGATTAAGAAAATTGCAAACTCTGGGAATGTCAGCTCTGCTGCTTTCATTGCAACAGCTGGAACATCTCTTATTGTCGGGTTTGTTGCCATCTACTATCTTCTTTTTATTATTCTTCTACATTGAATGAGTGTTCATTTCTTGAAGAGCATATGAGTTCCACACTTACAACCATTGATTACTTGAATTAATTTTTTATAATATCATTCTAAGTTTGTTATCTATCCTGTTATAGTTAAATAACTATTACATTAATGAAATTTAAGCAAAAAATGTCAGAACTGCACGTACCACATTCACTAATATGGAAATACTTCCAAATGTTGCAAAATCTTACAATTTATATAACAAACTGTTATGTACATGTGCAAACATTGCTGTTAATTTCTTACATGCAGCTATGGCCTGGGTTGGAGAGGTGGACAATGGTATGCCAACAGGAAATTTCGCAGAGAGCAGCTCAAGTTGATGGGTCAGTTGAAGCCCCAGCGATGGCAACTGTTGAGGAAGTCCTTTGGAAATTTTAGGAGAACGCCGGCCCCTAAAATCGCAGAGATCCCCACCATTGCCAATGCTGGTTCATCTGCAACCCCAACAAATGAATAAATTTTGACTTTGGCGGACAGACGAAAAGGATACATTTTTTTGTTCTTCTTGTTCTTAGAAAGTTATTGGAGCAAGAACCAATTCCTTTTTCATTTCTTGTACAGAATCTTTCCTCAGATGCGGCAACAATATTATTGTTTTTGCAGTGTGGAGAAATTGTATGAAGCTGCTTCTTTATTTTAGTATTTTACATGAATTCAATGATGATTTTCTTCTCCTTTACCTTCTTTATTGTTTATATCGCTTAGAAACTAATTTGAGATGGAGAATCTTAGTCATTCACTGACTATTTACTGGACCAGCTGGTCCAATCAATTAAAATGGAAAATTAGAGGTCAAAATGTTATAAGCTAGTTTGAAGACCGTTTACGAGAAAGTATCACCGTAGGCTTGCCCTTCCGATGATTAGAGGTGTAAATGAGTCAAAGTCGCTAGTGAGTTATTCAGATCTTAGTTAAAAAAAAAAGTGAGTTTGTTTGATTGAGTTAATAAGTCGAGTTTGATTTCAAACTCGAAAACATTATCGAATTGAACTCGAGCTCAATAGTATTTGATTCGTGTGCTTGCGAATATATTCGTTAGAAACTCAAGAACATGTTCATTAAAAAGCTCATTTAATATATATATATATATCAAATTCTAACTTAAGCTCATTTAATTTTAAATGATTAATTTCCAAATCAAATTCGAACTCAGATCATTTAACTTTTAAATAAGTCATTTACGATCCAAACTTGAACCATTCACGAAATTTAATTACGAATCGAACTCAAGCTTAAGAAATAAATTCAAATCGAACTTGAGCCGAGCTCAAACTTAGGTAAAACGAACCGAGCTCGAACTCGAGCCTCTAATTATTCAGCTCGATTTGATTACATCCTTAATGTTGATATTCTAATTGAACTACTGTGTTGCGTTTGAAATTTACCAGACAGCACAAATTGGACTCAAAAGCATCCATATAATGCAAATTCAGAGTAACATCTCTTTCCGGGCTTCAAATTCATTCAGGTTATTTCTTACACATGACAAAGAACATCATTTTTTACACGCTTCTGAAAATATAAAACCGGCATGGCAATCTGACCTTTGGAACAAGGGAATTACATTGTACGATAGGCCATCAAATCCCCAACAGTTTTTGATCGATCGATGTCACTCATTCCCAAATCAACTGACCTCCGCAGCATCCAATCTGGTTAGACTTGCATATCAATTGAGGAAGACTTCAATCTGTCTTTGCATTTGTATCAGAATAGTTTGCCAAATTTTTACTCGATATGTGTGCCAAGGGATTCATCAGACTATAGTGCATGATCCCGGTGAGTTCAACTCTTCCTGTTGTCAGGAGTTGAATGCAACAGCATTAAGAAAATGTTGGATATCACTAATGTCTTTACTTGAGTATGTATATCCACAGCAATTTAATACGTACCTGAACAACTGGACCGATATACCTGCCAGTGCGCATATAGATGTCAACTGGAGAGTCAGTTATAGCCTCAAGCCATGCATAATCATCTTCATTCTCATTCACTACATTTCTTCTTTCAGCAGCTGCCAAATTGCAATTCCTGTTACATGCTGATCAATTCTCTGAAGAACGCATTTATCAAACTAGAAGTTCTTTCTCACAAAAGTGTTCTACAACCAATTTGACAGGAAACCTACAGTAATTCTGTATATTGTACTTTTTTTGGGGTAGCATTCCAAATTGATGAACATTTCTCCTTTTTACAAAACCAAGACATTTCGTAAGCTGTAATACCAAATTGTTCGCATCTCCTGATTGTTATAGACAGTTTTTTTTCTTCTACTCATGTTGATGGTAAGCTGTTGAGCAAAGTGATAAATAATCAATCTCAGATATTGCATTGAAGTGGTGGAATTTGAGTAATTATTTTCATTGTGATCAGCTCATTCATTACACCCTACTACTACACGTCTAGATTGCACTAACACCACTGTATCACTACTAGATTCACTGGAATCTATAACATCGACATTACTAGCGTAAATCAGAAAAAATAAAGATTTATATGAGTATAATAAGCAGCAAAAGTAGTGTGTCAAGTAAGATTTATACAAATACAATAAACAAAAAGATCTTATAAATCAGGTTAAAGTTATGCATTCATGACCATGAGACTCGGCTATTGAGTTTAATATGCGAACAAATGAGAAGATTGGTAATGCTGCTTACTGAAACTTGAGTATGGGAGATCACGGTAATAGGTACAACAGCGACCAGCTTCCTCAGAATATGGTGGAGCCAAGACGTCAAGCACAGCACAAGAAGCCACTGAGGTGAAGCAATGTAAGTTGCCACCACTTCTTGGGTATAAAATAGTGGTCGGACACGGTGCTGTCAGGACAGTGTCCATATGTAACTTTGCCAATCGCACTGCATGAAAAAGAGCGAATCAAACATTGTGAGAATTGTGTATGGCAGCAGGAAATGGACAATTATGCCAATATAGTGATTTCCAAGATTTTGCATAAACAAAGAACCAATGTTTGAAATTCATTCGGAATGCTGTGACGTTGGGCTGAAGGCATTAAGTTGGAGAAGGATGAATTTTGTGAAAGTCATAATTATCTTCATTATGGTGGTTCTAAAAATCATATAAATATCAAGGGGATGCTAAATTTACATGGTGGAGCAATAACATAAAATTATCATAATTAATTAAATCAAAGTGATATTCATGCCAAGAGGTGAATAATATATCTAGTGTTTTACGATACAATACGAAATGTAAGGATATTCACAAATCTATTCTGAAACATACCTCCTGGCAATTTCTCACCGCTCAGTGCCATACATGGTGGCTCTACCCAATCATATGATTTCACATGCAATGAACCATAAAGAACCTTACTTAACACAGTCATTCCAGGATGGTCATGAAGTGGTATAACTGATGCAGTTGGCAAGCAGAATATACAAATCTGCATCAACTCAAAACAAATTAGTATAAGTACACACTATAAGTGAGCAAGAAAAAAACATATTCAACCAAATCGAACCAAACCAACCTGAAAATTCCAGTTTTCCAAATTATTACTTATAGACGCAAAGAGGCTCAAAAATAACAAATGACTAGTGGATTGATTGTAATTTATGCAACTGTAAAATGACTAAACTTTTACATATTTTTGCTAGAATAAAACCCAAAAATCCAAAAAAAACTCACCCAGTAACCTGAAATCCATCCCTTTATTTATTTTTAATAAATTTGGTTTCGGGTATTTTTTTTATCATGCACCGAATGAAACATAGTCAGATCATGTATGCTGTATCAGATTTTCATCAGATGTTTGGCCCATTTCATCAATTGGATTAGTACAAAAATATAATAATTGTGATTGATGGTAAGTGAGAAGCAGCCAAGCAGGACATTTGTGATATTAGAACTTTATGGGGTTGGTATTGGTGAGTTGCTGGTTCTCTAGGTTTTCATCTATAAAAGGGTACCTTTTTGAGGGTTGGACATCTTTTGTGGACTAAGCTATTTGTGATGAGATCTATGTGGGCTTGGAGAGATTGACCAACAAGATGGGGACTAGAATGAAATAGAAAAGTCCTAGTCACCATTTATTTTCTTTGTTTTAATTTCTGTGAACTCATTCATATGCTTTAACATTTTACAATTTGATGTATGAAGAAAAGGTCGGTTTAAACCAAAAAGACCAAGCTTGACTCCAGAGTGCAAGGAAATAATCCCCAAGATCAACTCGGTATAAACAAATCTTAAATTTTAGTGGTGTAGATAAGAATTTTTGCACCCTCACAGATATTAATTAATAAGAGAAGAGAAGAGTGAACTTAAAATCTTCAGTAGCAACCGAATTAGCTGATGGAGATTGTTGATTTGTGTGAAAAAGGAAGCTTGAGTACTAGATGAACTTCTCCTGCTGATGCTAATGAATTTTTCTCACATTTCTTTCCAGTCCCTCATCATTCTCAAGGGCCTTAACCTTTAGTTAATGCTTAGGTGGGTGTGGAGCACTTGGCTAGCAAGGAACAATTGTAATGTGTTTTTAACAGACATTGGTTAGAGTTGGAGGTCTACCAATGAACTTAGATGTCCTCTTTGCCGGCAGACTAGACCATTTCTATTCAGACGTAGCTTTCTGTATATGCAACTTAAGATTACTTGCACTAATTAAAAGGGTGGCAATTTTTCATCCTTACCCCTCGAAAACAAAATGCCAATGATGGAAGATTGCAGATTCGTGCAAACCCTTTTGTAGATTTTTCTGATTTCCAAGCATGCAGATGTGCAATTAAAGACATTAAGATGAAATTGCTTTGGGTTTCTTTGATGGTGTAATCCAACTTTGTTTTAGGTAGATGGTAAGAGGAAGATTATTCTTCAAACTATCATAAAGTGAATCTCATTTTTTCCCCACATCCTTGTTGAATTTAACCTAGTCAGATTTGTTCTCCTTGCCATTTACCGAGAACATGAGAAAGAATTTTTATCAACTAAATAATCAATCCATCTGATATTTTCTGAAATTATGTCAAGTAATCTATCAAAGACTTCAGGAAACAATATTCACAAACAGTTAATGTACGGATGTGGCAGAAAATATGAGAATACTAGATGGATGTGAAGTTAATATAATTGAAAAATGACTTAAGAGATATGAAGACTACTTGTAAAGTTCAAAGAGAGAGAACATTTATGCAAAAAAAAAAAAATCAACAATCATGAGCAATATATGTTGTTTTATTATATATTTATTTAAATATTCTCCATCCATTTGTTACCATGAAAACAAAGAGCATCAAACAAATGAACAAAATGTTAAAACATAACTAAGCTCAAGTATGTAGAAAAAATAAGTGCTTGTTGAACTTACTGTAAAACTCTTGCACTCATATATATGCAAGTATGTTATCGGTTGAGCCCATCTAGCTACCCTCATTGAATTATTATGTATGCTTGATCCAAAATACCCAAGCCCTCTGTCATCTTCCAGACCATCAGCTTTGAGACCAACTTCAGCAGGACTGATTGTGTCTGAACATCATGAGTAAAATGCTTAAAAATAATTTGCGGGTTTTTCCATTTAATAACAATAAAAATAGAGAAGCGCATAGGAACAACTGTGACAACTCCACATTCACCTGCATCAACTAAGAATGATGTTACTTCAACTTGTTTCTATTTCTCGATATCTAGGATGATTTTTGGATTAGGGTTACCGCTTTTTTTTTCTTCTTCTTTTTCTTCGGAATCAGAGTCAATCGGCCAATGTAAATCACGGGAATACAAAAGATTCAAGCGCAAAAACGGCAGTGAGAAATCAAAATGGGAGAGCAACGAAGTGGCAAAAGGCAACGCGGAAGACGGAAATCGAAGGCGGGAAGGAAGAGAAAGATACCTAAGAGAGCAGCAATCTTTCTGATGGCGGCGGCGCCGGGAGGTGCGGATGAAGGCGAGAAGGTCTTCCTGCAGAGCTCGTAGAGCGCCTGGATTGACGACCCCTTCGCCATTAAATGGCTCTCCTGCAGACTCAACTCCGCTACTTCTCGTTTACACTTTGCAGATCCTACAGCATTATCAATTTATCATTCCGGATTTTACATAATAAAATTTGTTAAATTTTCTATTTTATATAAAACCCTAAAAAAACAGTATGTGATAAAGAAATGCTTTGTAATTTAATCCATTTGTAAGTTTGTGACCTACATTTCACATTTTAAGAAACTGACGGTCTTTTCATAAAAGTAAGGAATATTTACCACATTCGTTCATCCTTAGCTTCCTATCAATTATCAATCCATCCGGTCCAAAAATTAATATGAAGAAAATAAATTATAAAAATTATCAATTTGAATATTGTGATTAATACGTGGGGAGAGAGACTGACTGACTTTATTAAATTTTGACATCCAACCACTCGATAATCTTTTTTGGTGGAAAATTAAAAAGTATCCTTTATTATCATAATTCCTCATTTAAAAAATAATTAAATATTGTATAATTCGTTGTCTAAAATATTTTTGTGTTATAAATTCACTTGAACATGGAAATATGAACACCACTTAGAAAATAATTTTAGTTAAAATAATTCTAAAATTGATGTAGAACAATTTTAAAGTGATTAATTTTAATTAAAATAGAGAATTATATAAAAAAATTAATGAACTAGGTAATAACCTGAGACCACCAATTCGGTCCCAAAAAAAATTTCTTATTTATCGCCATTATAAATCAAAAATCACTTATGATAGATGATTTAAAAACTCAGTATTTTATGATTGTGAAAAAAAAAATCCTCCTAAAAAGAATTATATCAAAACATTATAAGGGAAGTATCATTTTGATATTTATTAAAAAATATTCTTTTAATGATTTGGATTAAAAAAAAAATTTAAATTTTATTGTCTATTTTTTAGAGACGTTAGCTTTGATCTTGCGCGCCTGTGTACAGGACGTTAGGGATGGCAATTTCACCCGAATTTGACGGAGAATCCGACATCCGACCCGAATGAAGGAGGATATGGAGGGACTACAAATACCCGATATCAGACCCGAATACCCGATTAAATAAAAAGTATATATATACATTAAAGATTTTTTTCCCAAAACCTACTAATAATTTGTATTAATGTTAGAAATAAATTATATATATGTTTAATCTATTTTTAAAATTATAGATATATATATATTTTTTAACTTTAATGTTAATTATAATGTACTTTTGTTCAATGATATAGTTGGATAGAAAAAAAAATTATTAGTATACAAAATATCCGATCTTTTAATGGGTATGGGTATACCCGATGGATATCTGACACCTAATGGTATGGGTACGGAGGATATAGAATCCGATCCGAACCCGACCCATTGCCATCCCTACAGGACGCGCCTCCCATAAAAAGAAAATCTCAAAAGGGGCGTGAACCCTGAGACGCTGGACTTCTAGACTGTCTACTGTGAGCGCTTCCCGATTTACCCTAGTGACGGGTGAGAAAACTTCCGTAGGGCCGGGCCGGTCACCCCAGATTCAATTTGTTTGCTGCTTGGTTAAAAAAAATCTTTTTTAAAATTCAACATTTCCTCCGATAAATCCTAAATACATATAATATTTCCTATTAACAATTATTTTTTTGAAAATCTTAAATTTTTTTTCTTAAACACTATAATTCAATTGGGTAGTTGCATCCATCGAGGTAAAATCTTAGAATTTTTTTCTTGAATCCTATAACCTAATTGGGCAGGTGAACCTGTCGAGATAAAATCTTAAATTTTTTTAGCTTGAATACTGTAACACAATTGGACGGGTGAACTTGTCGGATAAAATCTTTAAAAAAAATTCGCTTAAATATTATAACCCAATTAGGCAAATAAACTTGACCGGATAAAATTTTAAATTTTTTTTGTTCGCTGGAATACTATAACCTCATTGAAAAGTGAACCATCGAATATAGTTATTATTTAAGAAAATATTAATTTGAGAAAAAAAACATGTAAGGTACCTTCCATGCAATGACGGAAGGCGCTTTTCATTCCATGCAGGTGCACACAAAATGCGCAAATGCAAACACGCAGTTGGTGGAGAGAGGAGCGCGGTGATATGGCTAGAAGGTTCACCAGATCACCACAACCAGGAATAGGTGAGGCCTTCGGAGCCTTCGTTGAGTCGCCGCATAACCTGCAAGAAGATCGAAGGTGCTCCGACTTCTAACTTGCCGGTTGGATGCTTGGGGTGGCCGAATAGACGCTTGACGAGGGTGCACGCCGACAATCTACGAGAAAAAGGACTGTTAGAGGTTGGCCGGGGTTCCCGGTGCAGACACTCCGACGATAAAATCTAACTCCGGTGAAGAGAGAGCGAGAGAGTGGAAACAGTAGAAGAACTATAGAGTCCTCCTCCCCCTTTGTGAAGGAATGAAGGGTTATATAGGCAAGAGTTGTGATGGAACCGAACTAGGTGTCACGAATATTAGTCTCAAAATTTAGATATGTGTAAGCTGGAAACCCTTTTTACTATCAAAGAATGAAAACGTAGTAAAGGGGTCACAGGTCGTATTTTTCCTAGGGCTAGTTGAGATTGCTTGATTCGAGCTCGAGTTTATGTGTCGTTTATGAATTTTGGGTTTCAAATAAAATTTGGGTTTGGTTTCAATCAGAAATGACAATTCAATGAAAAGGAAGAAAGTTTAACTCAATGAACTAAACAAGGGAAATGTAATTTATGAACTTAACCAATGAGAGCTTAATCTACCAAGGCAGCTAAATCAAATTTGGGCAAAACTCAGATGATATCAAATGCAATCAGAAGCTAAGAAAATGAGTAAAAACAGTGCTGGCAATTTTCGAAACCAACGAACTTGAAACAAATACTAGGTACGTAATTCAGAATTCAAACCTTGAACAAACTCAACATAACTAGATATAATTTTTAGAAACAAGCAAATGCGAAGAAATGTTCAGCCGACTGTAATATTAGATGTTTTCAGCACCATAACACACAAAAAACAGCCTATTGTTTGATACAAATCAGTGTCCAAGCATGCTTTTGATACCAAGTACTAAGTTGGACAACTTGATACGCAGGAAGATACTTATGTGCCCAAACTGGACTGAAAGCAGAACAAACAAACTGATGTAAAGCAAATAAGGTTGGAGCAACACGTCAACTACAGATTTCAAATGCAAATGAATGCAAAAACAAATGACTGTGGAACAACAATTCAAAGCCCAACTAATTTGCGAAATGAAGCAAATGCAGAAATGAAATACAGCAGGGTAGAACCCGAATTTAGGAATGCTGCTACAATTCAAAAACAGAACAAACAAAACAACTAAGTCAAAGACACAAATCTAATTTCTGAAAAGATTCAAAAGAACTAGAGCTTAATTTGATACCAAATCAGCAACTACAATCTGAAAATTGCAGAAATGAAACAGCAGGTTAAATGCTGAAACTACCCAATGCAAACTGAATTCAAGTCACTAATCTAAATTCAAAAAAGAAAAAAAACTTAAAAAGAGTTTGAAGTTCATTTGGCACGGAATTCAGAAACTATCAGTGAACATTACAGAACAAACTGATACGCAGCATGAGAAAGGCTGATACGCAAGAAGGAAATCTGTTTCACAGAAATTAAACTATTGAGAAAACTGAATTTAAAAGCAATTGTGCACTAAACACATTCCCTAGCTATTAAACTTGCAGAATGAAACGTAATTGAAGCTAAAACAACTCAAGCTACTGAACTGAAGCAACTGATACGAAGAGAAATTCAGAAATGAAGTGCAGAATTGAAATAACAACTAAACAAGAAGAAATTAGCTACGAAAACTAAGCCTCAATCCTCCCTTAGCTCAAAACCTCCTTGCCGTCACACAAGGGCAAGCCAAGAACCCCTTCAGCTCCGCAAATCAGTTGGAAGATTGTCTCTGCGATGGATTCTGCTCAATCTGCTCTCAGCTGGAAATTCCAATCCGAACTCCTCGATCTCAATGTAAGGGATTGCAATGATGATTTGAAGATATTCTGAGCACACCTGAGGACCCCTACAGATGGCTCAGAGGGACGGAAATGGCACGCGGATGAGATCCAAGCGATCGGATCACAAAAATGCCGAAACCCTCAAACAGCTCTGTTCCGGCGCAATTTTGAGCTGAAATCTCCACAGAAGCTTCCTCCAATGATCCAAATCTTGTTCCAAGGTTGAAATGAGGTGGTCACGCCTTCAAACGAAGAAATTTTGCAAGAAAAACGAAGAACAACGAAGAAGGAAACTGTTGCGGCGAAGACACGACGAAGCTGAAACTGAGGGAAATTTCCTTTAAGTATTTAGGAGTGAACATCCCATATTGATTTGGATGAATCCAACGGTTGAAACTGCTCTGATTGAATCCAAACTTTGATGATGTTGATCAGGGATCAGGATCTACCTCGGAGTATCTCGGATCCTCCAGATTTGCAACGGATGGCCCAGATCAACCTAATCTTTGAATGGACAGTCTAGATCCTCCCGAGCTCGATCCAACGGTCAAATGATCTCTGATTTTGATAAAACCTTCAGATCTTGATACAAATGCTTGATTAACCTTAATCCCAGCTCGGACTCACTAGATCAGTGGCGGATGGTCCGGATCTTCTCTTTTCTCAAATGGATGGTCAGATCCCCTTGTCTTGATCCAACAGCTGGATCTTCTCCAATTTACCCCTAAACCTCCAAATCTCATTATGATGATCAGATCTACCTTTTCTCAGCTTGGATCCATCTGATTTGCCTTGGGTGATCGAGATCTGCTTAACTTCTGAATGGACGACTCACAATTCTCCAGAGCTTGATCTGAACCCGATCCTGACCATTCTTGACGTTGGTCCATGATCCTTTCATGCCTACAAAAAATAGATCGACAATTAAGTTCAAAAAATATTTCAAATGTATAAAGAATTGTAATAAAGCCCAAAATAGAACTAATCTATGGAACCGAGGGTAAATTCAATATTACGCATGTAAAATGTGGGTCAAACATGGATTTTAACATCTGAAATAATCAATAAAATAGCACTTATCAAGCTGCTGGGGCAATCGGCCCAAGTATGATATGGAGGATCATGGGTTTTGATGTATGTGTGTCAAGATGGTTAAGTTAGGGTTTCATTGTGATCTAATATGTGTATGTGAGTGTGCAGGTTTGTAGGATACACATGGACTTGGTTGGACGGCTTTGGGTATAGTGAAGGGTGGCATAGAGGCAAGCCGTGGGCTTGTGTGCGCATCCGAGGGACCATGGACGAAGTAGGGACGATGAGCCGAGGGATGCGGACTTCGAGGCGTACGTAAAGGATGACATGGAGGCAAGCCAAGGGTTTGTGTGCGCATTTGAGGGACGAGGGCCAAAGTCGAAGAGGGCTTGAAGGCAATAGATCGAGGCTGCTGGAGCAGGAACGATGAGCCGAGGAAGCGGACTTCGAGGCATGCGTGAAGGATGGTATGGAGGCAAACCAAGGGCTTGTGTGCACATCTGAGGGACGGGAGCCGAAGACGAAGAGGACATGAAAGCAACAGATCAAGGCTACTGGAAGAAGAGTCAGCTGAGTCGTGAGGGTACGAATGCTGAGTGAAATGTACTCGGAAAATCCTAGGGTTCGAGTGCTGAGAGAAGTGTACTCGGGAAAGGGAAACCTTAGGTGTAAGAGTGGACCAGTCGACTGGTGTTTTGGCAGTCGACTGGTAAAGACCACAGAAAGATCAGTCGACTGGTACTGGACCAGTCGACTGATGGCACTTAGAAATTCGAACGTTAGGCTGTAACGGTCGAGTCTAAGTGGGACCAGTCGACTGGTAATGGACCAGTGACTGGTAGTGGTTTTTACAACCTCGAGCTCTATTTAAGGGAGCTCATTCAAGACTGTTTCTTCTTGGCGAAACTTGCTTGGTTAAAGCTTGTTAGTAGCCTATATTGCTCAGGTAGTGTCCAAGGTTTGTGGCGAGGTTTCTCCACTCACAAGGAGCGACAAGAGCTAGCCGGAGGTGCTCCGGGGAATCATCCACCGAAGGATTAGGGATCGTCCACCTTACGGACAGCCGTGGAGTAGGAGTGTCATCTCCGAACCTCGTAGATCGGTTTGTGTTAGCATTGTTTTAGTTTTTATTTAGTATTTCTGCTTGCGCATGCTAATGTTGTAGGTAGAAAATCGAACGAAAGCTATTCACCGCCCCCCCTCCTCTAGCTTGACGGTAAGATCCTAACAAGAGCAGCAGACCAAAATCTGCCAAGGTATCCTATCACACTTAAATATTCAAATTTAAGGGCAGGATTTACTGGCAAAGAAGGGGACAAGTTTGCCCCCCTATTGACTAGCTGTCAGGCCTAGCTGTACGGTCGCCCACATCTCTAAATTGTCTGACACCTTAGTCGATGTGCGTCGACTTATTGTCTCTTCGCAGGGCTAGCTCGACGAATCTGAAGAATCTATTTGTATGCCTTTATGCCTGGTCACCATTAAACCGTTTACTCCATACGAGATTCTCAAAGGCTCATTGCTCGCCCGTCGGAATCCTTTCTGGTTTGCAGACCGGCTGATCGGCACAACAGATCCTCAGAGAGAGAGTGTGGAGTCTCACGGAGCCATTGCCTTCAAGAAGGTTGACGGGTCAGTCATCCGTCGGGAAGAGTGGCAGGTCAGGCACGAAGAGTGGCGAGTCGGCCGCTCGCGGGGAAGCGTGGCTGGTCGGCCACGAAGAGTGGCGGGTCGACCGTTCCACCGGGAAGAGTGGCTCCCATTGACCCTGTATTATCCTACCATTGACCTTCTTTTCTGAGGGTCCCCACATCTCCCCAGATCACATGCCTACCCTTCAAGTCTAGTCGAAGGAGGCGCAAGTTCGACTGGCTGAACTATGTCTAGTGGTTTGAACCATTCCACCCATATTTTCCATCCTGGAATTGTGTTGGACTCGGTCCCCTCAGACAAAAGGACATCCAATCAGAAACTATGGGTTGGATTATACCAAGCTGATCAGAATTTCATCCCTCAGAATGTTACAGCTAGAGTATTTAGTTATGTTAAGCGAGCAATTAGCTTGTGTCAGACGAGTGACAAATTTGTGCATGACAAATGACTATGTATATGTGTCGAATGAGCAACGATAAAGTGCCAAATGATTGGCAAGAATGGAACCAAGCGAGTGGTTGCGAGTGCCAAACATGCGGTGGAGTAGATCTAAGTAAATAGTGGAGTAGAGTAGCTGAGTAGAGCCAAGTAAGCAAAGTGATTGAGTGTTAAGCAAGTGGCATAGCAGAATGACTAAGTGCCGAGCAGACGGTAGAGTGCCAAGCTCGGTGGTTGAGTGCCAAGGAGGCAGCTAAGTAGAATGTCGATTAGGAGACAATATTGGATCGTGGGGAAGCCACGTCCGGTCTGCCACGGTAGCGTGCCAAGCAAGTAGCTGAGTAGAAGGCCGATCGGGAGACAATATTGGATCGTGGGGAAGCCACGTCCAATTTACAGCGATGGAGTGCCGAGCAAGCGGCTGAGTAGAAGGCCGATCGGGATGCTGGGGCAATCTATGGTCCGGAGTGACCATGCGTTTTGAAGTTTGAGCAAAGAGTTTAAGTTAGGTTTACCCTTGTATATTTGATATGTCTATGTGAGTGTACGGATTTGCAGGTTACACATATTGACTTAGCTGGACGGCTTCGGTACGATGAAGGGTGGCATGGAGACAAGTCGCGGCCTTGTGTGCACACCTGAGGGATTATGGATAGTGTAAGATCTTCCGGTTGCTAGGGGGGTGAATAGCACTTTTTGAATCGTTCTTCCTACACGGTTAGTTGCGCAAGTGGAAATCTAAAGTAAAACTAAAACTAACTATGAAGAACACTTACGATTTACGTGGTTCGGAGATAAACTCCTACTCCACGGCTGCCCGTAAGGTGGGCGATCACTAATCCATCGGTGAATGATTCCCCGGAGCACCTCCGGCTAGATCGCGTAGCTCCTTGTAGGTGGAGAAACCTTTCCACAAACTCTGGACACTACTTGAGATCACGAGGCTACTAACTAGCTTTGACCAAGCAAGTTTCGCCAAGAGAAAGTAGCCTGAAACGAGCTTTTTTAAATAGAGCTCAAGTATGAAACAGCCGCTACCAGTCGACTACCCCTGGGGCAGTCGACTGGTCCCACTCAGATTCGACCGTTACAGTACAACGTTCGAATCTAGTCAGCTGTTCCAGTCAACACTAGTCGACTGTCCCTGGGCCAGTCGGCTGGTCCGAACCTAAGCCTAGGGTTACACTCCCCGAGTACATTTCACTCCGCACTCGAACCCTCTCGGCTTAGCCCCTGAGTACAAACACTCATACTCAGACCCTCACAACCCGGTTGACTCTTCACCAGCAGTCTCAACTATTGCCTTCACTCCCTCTTCATCTTCGGCCCTCGTCCCTCGGATGCGCACGCAAACCTCCAGTTTGCCTCTATGTCATCCTTCACGTACGCCTCGAAGTCCATGTCTCTCAACTCATTGTCTCTGCTATCCACGATCCCTCAGATGCGCACGCAAGCCTCCAGCTTGCCTCCATGTCATCCTTCACCTGAAGACATCAACCAAGTCAATGTGTACCTGTATACCTGCACACTCATGTACACATATTAGTCCAACAACAAACCCTAACTTAACCATATTGACCACACACATCAAAACACCATGATCCTCCAGATCACATCAGGGCTGATTGCCCCAACAGATAGCAGGGACGATGAGCCGAGGGGCACGGACTTCGAGGCATGCGTGAAGGATGACATGGAGACAAGCTGGAGGCTTGTGTGCATCCGAGGGACGGGAGCCAATGATGAAGAGGGCGTGAAGGCAACAATCTAGGCTGCTGGTGAATAGTCAGCTGAGTCATGAAGAGACGAGAGCCGAGGGAAGAGGACTCCAAGAGCAAGCCGAAAAGTGGACTTCAAAGGGCACACATGAAGGGTGGCATGGAAGCAAGCCGAGGGCTTGCATGCCCATCCGAGGGACGATAGTCGGAGGAAGAGGACTTCAAGGGGCAAGCCAAGGGAATATGCTTGAAGGCACACGTGAAGGAGGGTCTTCGGAGTGAGGAAGAGTGATTGTATAAGTTGGGCAGTCGACTGGGAGAAAGACAGTCGACTGCCAGCAAGAACTTGAACTCACAGAAAGTTTCTGACCCTGGACCAGTCGACTGCCCCATGGGCAATCGAATGGTAAAGTTGAAAACTAACCGTTACCTTGCTGTTTGGCTGGGACCAGTCGACTGGTAGCGGCTGGGTTCAACTTTAAGCCTTATTTAAAAGTCTTCGTTTTAGCTGGAACCTTTGACGATTTTGGCTTTGGTCAAGAGCCAAATAATAGTCTTTGTACTCAGAGGTGTGCTTGTGATTGTGGCGAGGTTTCTCCATCCACAAGGAGCTACACGAGTTAGCCAGAGGGCATTCGAGGAGTGATCCACCGAAGGATCGAGGGATTGTCCATCTTACGGACAACCATGGAGTAGGAGCATCATCTCCGAACCACGTAAAAGGTTTGATGTTAGCGTTTGTTTGTTTTATTGTTATTGTTTTTGCTTGCGCACGCTAACACCGTAGGTAGAAAACCGAGAAATTGCTATTCACCCCCTCTAGCAAGACAACAACGATCTAACACGGGAGACAATATTGGATCGTGGGGAAGCCATGTCTAGTCTTCAGCGATGGAGTGCTGAGCAAGCGGCTGAGCAGAATGCCGATCGGGAGACAATATTGGACTGTGGGGAAGCCACGCCCAGTCTGCCGCGATCGCGTGTTCGTGGAAGCATGCCCACTTATAACTCCAGGGGGCGAGAATCTGGACACCGCTCGGGGGACCATTTGGATCGTGGGTAGCCACGTCCGGTTGGACCCTGAGGTTGGTGGGTGCATGGAAGCATGCTCACTTATAACTCGTAGGGGCGAGAATCTGGACACCGCTCGGGGGACCATTTGGAGCGTGAGTAGCCACCTCCGGTCGGACCCCGAGGTCGGTGGGTGTGTGGGAGTGTGCCCACTTATAACTCACAGGGACGAGAGTCTTGATTGTCAAGCTGAGCGACCTTTCAAAAATAATGGTTGAGGTGTATTAGCTGAGTGCCTATTTTTAAAAATATAGGTCGTGTGACCATTTGAGAATTATTAGTCGAGTGGCCATCTGAAGAATATCGACTGAACGACCATTTGAAAGATTACTGATCAAGTGGTCATTTAAAAGAATAATAGCCGAGTGACTATTTGGAAAAAAATATCCCTGCTAAGATAAAGAGAAATATATTTTGAATTAAAATTTTAAATTTCGAGTTAAGACTCACTTGTCAAGATGGCTTACACGGATAATCTGAAGCAATCAAGTAGGATGGAGCTATTTTAAACTGACAATTGGGACTGCCGATCAGGAAAGGGTAAGGCCTCCAAAGCCTTCGTTGAGTTATTCTTGTCGTCAGATAACCTGCAAGAAGACCGTGTTGGGTTCTCCTGGTGACATAAACACAAAACGCAGCGAAAACAAGAACCCTAGAGCGATCCATGCGAAAGAAAACTCGTACGAAGTTCATCTATCTAATAGATCTATCTACAGTATATACCTTTGGAGCGTACCCTTACGTTATCCCGCTCGTCCAAGTGCTGCCGGATCTCTTGCACGTTCAAACGTCCGTGCCTCTATGTGTATCCACACGGACACGATCTCTCAACTTCGGGAAGAACTACCTTAGTTGTGATAGCAACTTGAGGTAGTTCACAATACCTCCAAAACCCAAGAAGGGTTTCGGCCAAGGGAGAAGAGAAAGAAGAGAGGAAGGGAAGAAGAAAAAGCTCTCATTCAAAATGACTAGCCCCTCTTTTATACTCATCCCATGAATATGAAGAGGCTTGAGTCTCTTTAGCTTTCCTTCATTAAAGCCAATAAAGAGCACATCTTTCCATGTGACTCTTTATCTTCTCTTTATTGAATGAAGAGAGACTTTTCTCTTTCCTTCATTAAACACTTTAATTATTTCCCCCCGCAATTCCGACCAGGCCTCTCGGGCTCCCGACCAGGTCTCCCGACCAAGTCTCCCGAGCAAGTCCTCGAGCTCCCGACCCAGTCTGCCGAGCTCCCGACCAAGTCTCCTGAGCTCCTAGGAGCTCCCGACCAAGTCCCTGAGCTCCTGTCCCGAGCCTCCGACCCGAGCTCCCGAGTTCCCAACTCGAGCTCCCGAGCTCCTGACTCGAGCTCCCGAGCTCCTGACTCGAGCTCCCGAGTTCCTGTCCCGAGTCTCCCGAAGCATCATATCCTTAGTGTGTGACCCAATAGGTTCTCGTGGCATTGACAATGTATCTAAACCGCTTTAGACACATAATCAATGAGTGACATCTAGCAATGCATCATTGCTACCCAAGTAAAAAGAAAAATCGAGATCCGACTTAACCTCTAAGACAATGACAATGTATGACCTTGTCCTTCTATCCTTGATATCTAGATTGACCAATGAGGCATAGACCGTGTCATCCTCAATCAATCTTGTGTTCTTGATCCCCGAGTAGATTTACTCAAACAAATGAGCTCAATATCTCATATTGACCTATTTGAGCATGATCATGCGTTTTAGTAGTCCTACTCGATCAAGGGGCCCACAGATATCACTCCCGTCATATGGGAGGGATAGATCCCATCTACATCACTCACATCCCTCCGCATAATTCATTACATACCCAGTGATCGCCTTTATAGTCCACCTAGTTACGGGCGACGTTTGACGATACCAAAGTACATAACTCCTTATGTAGGGAACCGTAGTGACTTCAGGTCTAAGGATTATTCATACTAATAGTTACATGAGAAAGTTTATGACACTCATATGACAATCTATGAAACTTTCTCATAGTGGGTTAATTCAGTACACATTCTCTAATGTATACCCATGTGTCAATTTGATATCACATATCCATGACTTGTGAGCTCAAGTCATCAATTGACTTACATGCTAGTCTCCATACATTAATATTGTCCTTGAATATTAATGCTTGATTAGGAATGATTTAGTGTAGTATTCTCTACATTATCTCACTATCGATTCAACTAATCGATATAATGTAGATAAGAACCTACTACCCAAGGACATTATTATACTTAGTTATTTGGCACAAGTATAAAGTAAGTATAATAACCAAAACGTGCCTTTATTAATAATAGAATATGATACAAAAAGTCCATAGTCAATCATCACATAATTGACTCTAGGGCTCCTACTAACAGACCGGAGGTGCCCCGACTTCTAACTTGCCGGTCGGACGCTCGAGGTGGCCGGCCAGACGCTCGGGGAGGGTGCACGCCGACAATTTGCGAGAAAAAGGACTATTAGAGGCTGGTCGGGGTTCCCGGCACAGACACTCCGACGATAAAGTCTAACTCCGGTTAAGAGAAAGTGAGAGAGTGGAAACAGTAGAAGAACTATAGAGCCCTCCTCCCCCTTTGTGAAGGAATAAAGACCCTTATATAGGCAAGGGCAACATACCAAAATCTGCCAAGGTATCCTATCACACTTAAATATTCAAATTTAAGGGCAGGATTTGCTGGCGAAGAAGGGGACAAGTTCGTCCCCCTACTGACTAGCTGTCAGGCCTAGCTGTACGGTCACCCACATCTCTTAATTGTCTGACACCTTGGTCGGCGTGAGCCGACTTACTGTCCCCTCGCAGGGCTCGACGACGAATTCGAAGAATCTATTCGTACACCTTTATGCCCGGTCACTATTAAACCGTTTCCTCTGTACGAGATTCTCAGAGGGTCACTGCCCGCCCATCGGAATCCTTTATGGTCTGTCGACTGATTGATTGATATAGCAGATCCTCAGAGAGGGAGTGTGGAGTCTTACAAAGCCATTGTCTTCGAGAAAGTTGACGGGTCAATCGTCCGTCGAGAAGAGTGGCTGGTCAACCACGAAGAGTGACGGGTCGACCATTCGCCGGAAAGAGTGGTGGCCACGAAGAGTGGTTGGTCGATCGTTCCACCGGGAAGTGTGGCTCCCGTTGACCCTATCTTATCCAACCGTTGACCTTCTTTTCTGGGAGTTTCTACATCTCTCCGGACCAATATATATATATAATCCTGTGAAAAGGAATTATATCAAAACATTATAAGTGAAGTGTTATTTTGATATTTATTAAAAAAATATTCTTTTAAATATTTGCATTAAAAAATGTTTTAAAATATTCTTGTCCATTTTTTCGAGACGTTATTTCTTTATTTTTATTTTGAGCATTTGTTTGATGCAATTAAATATTTATACAATTAATATATATATATATATATATATATATATATATATATATATATATATATATATATATAAAAGTATTAATTTGAAATTTTCAAATCAAAGCACTAGTATGATTAGGGGTGCAAACAAATTCAATGAACCTAAAAGAATGAAAATATTGATATTTGATCTCAGAAAAAAGAAGAAGAGAAATTCAAATCTGATTCAAAATTTAATATAATTAATTTTACTTGAGTTTAATTTGAAATAAAATTTAAACTCGAATTAGATTTGAATTATTCATTTTGATTCAAACCGAATTGAATTATAATTTAAAATAATTTAAATTTAAATAATCAGAGAGTTCGATTTCCATTCAGCTCGTACACATATCATGAATAATAAATTCGAATTCGACTATATATATATATATATATATATATATATATATATATATATATATATATATATAGGCTGTGTCGTGGATGCAGACATCGAAGAGTGTCACATAACAAACGTAACTGCCCATTTTTACAGTAACGGTATGTGTGCAATACGAATTCATATCCATTATTTTTTTACTTGTAAATACAAACATCTTCTAATTACATTTTGTAAATATGTGAATGTGTTAATTATCAGATCGATTGAAGATGGTAATCATAACAGTGTTGACACATATGAACCAAATTTGACATCAGCATCAGGTACTGTCATAATTTTAATTTATTAATTTATAGTCGTTCATTGTTGCAGGTTTGACAATAATAATTATTTTTATAGTTGCAGGTTCTAATAATAATTATTTTTATAGTCGTTCATCAGCATCAGGTACTGTCACAACAGAGTCAATCATTAGATACCTAATAGTTATCACCTTGATGCCATTTTGTGTGATGCAAAGAAAATCTTCATGCAACATTCAATAATTTTCGGAGTTTAGATTGCCATGGACCCGAAAAAGAAAATGATAATATCCTGTGAGCCCTTAGATGCTTTACAGCAATGCAACCGTACTGATGATATCTTTGTCTCTTCTTGAGTCTTTTTGTCCTGAAGCTATAACATGTCTTCTTTAGCTTTGAATGACTAGTAATTAAGTGAAGAAATAGTCATCTTGTATTTTTTAATCTTTTCTTACCTTTGATTGACTAGTAGAAAGTCGAGAAATAGCCATCCTTCCATGTGCTTGCCTCTAGTTACTCGGTTACTCCTCATGAACGCATAAAATAGAATTGAATTAGTATGATTTATTAGGTAGGATTTTATTCGGTTTGAGTCATGCGACTAAAATACATTTCATACTGGGCAGAAAGCATCTTTCTACCTTTGTCAAATATGATGCTAGCTTATTAGGAAAGTTTCATTTCAAAATTATCTTAAAGATAAATATTGTCAAAATATGATGCTAGCTTATTAGGAAAGTTTCATTTCAAAATTATCTTAAAGATAAATATTGTCAGTGAAGCAAACAAAGTTATCATTCAACTTGATGAGGTCAAGTGAGGTGCACCACTTAGATTGCATCGATAGAGTGGGTCAAACTAATTGAATGGGCCTAGTTGTTTGAATGAGCTAGGCGGTGTATTTAGATTACCATTAATCTAAATAGCTTAATATCCATATATTTGTAAATGGTCATGGATAGTTTAACTAGTTTATGATCCAATCTGATGCACATACCCCTTTTATGACCTAAATTTACTTATCTCTAACCCGAACCCTACAATAAATAGGCCGTATCAACTTTTTCCACCCTTATGAATTTAAGCAAATCTTATCCCGCCAAACTTGATTAACCTAGATAATGCACTACTTGAACACAACAGAGTCGATATTGTTTTGTATTAGCGTATTAGTATTTGTTTTTTATTGCAATGGCAATGAAGAGCTTATCCTAAATGCATGACGTGGAGTTTTTTAATTTCTTCTTGCTGTATTCCTGTGAATTTTAATGAGATAAATTTTATCTTCCTGTAGGTTCAGAAGGACTGCCTTCAAAGTCAGCCGTCGTGCCGTGAAAGAGTTTGATGAGTTTGATGTTGTGACGTCCATGTGAAACAATCTGATGGCTGTTCCATGAAACTATCTTAGCGGATGAATTGTTGACGTTTGTAATTGTTTGTGTGCTTCGAATGTCTTTTCCATGAAACTGCGCATTTGCTTGTATTCTGGCACATTTACTATCTTAGCAAACTTGTATTCTGACATATTTGCTTGTAATTCCAAGAATTTGTATTTCAGTACAGAAACAATGCTTCTGAAATCATTTATGAAAGTTTTCTGAACTCAAAGTTCTGCAGTTCTGCTGGGCTTTCGATATCGTGTGGCAAGTGTCATGTGTCATGATCATCGATGCTTGCTTCTCGTGTTTTTTTGTTGTTTACTTCTGTTCTTGTTATTTTATCATATTGGCATGATTTATGACGTCCATGCTTTTCTAATGCAGATATTTGACCGAAAACCCAGTAAGATCAAGAACAATGACATCTGGTTAAGGTACCAAAGCAGGGCAGGTTATCACTACATGTACAGGGAGTTCCATGACATTACTCTCAATGGTGTTGTCGGGCAGATGTATGATGAGATCGATTCACGCCATTTGTAAGGGGTCATGGTATTCAGATAATAAAAATAGCTACGCTTCTTCCTTTGAGGAAGGCCCCCAAGGAGAAAGTTGAAAACTACATTTAGGCTAACATAACTTAAATTGCTATTTCTATATTCTTATGTGCTTTTTTTCTCATAAATCCAACCCAAACATTCTGCTTCAGGGGAAAAGAAACTGCTAGAGAAACAAGTGCTGCCGAGAATAGATGGATATCGACATATCGTATATGCATTGATCATCATCGTTTAAATATCATATCAATTTAATTATAACATTTGGAGACTCTTCACAGAGAAAAATATGTCAAATGCTTATTTAATTATAACATTTGGAGACTTAACAAGAAAGGAAGTAATGGACAAAAAAAAATAAGTCATTGTTTAAATTAAAACATTTGCAGACTTGATAGGGTAGTAAATATGAAAAAAACACAATTCATTGTTTACACGATGATTTACCAATGGAATTCATACATAACATAACATGTCCAAATGGGAAATCATTGTTCAATAATTCATACAACAAACATCAAGTTGCAAGAAAGAGGAAGTAAAAAGGGCCAAACATAACATAACATCAATAGGTTTTTTTTATGGCCAAACATAACTACAACTCGGATAAAAGTTGAAACAACATGACATGCCTAATCACTGTCACTAATTTCTAATGAATTAACAAGTTCTGCTATCTTTTTCAATGTGTCCTTATATTTTTGTTTTTTTCAGCCTTTGAAAGTTTTTGCTCTGACTTTGAATTTGATCTCGAAGTCGAAGTTGCACATGATGAATTGGAAGTTGGTGCACATTTTATATCTAAGTGTGCTTGAAAAGTTTTTTGTGCCTCCTCTCTACTTTTGTAAGATTTATATACGGCGCCCTTAAAACGCAAAACTTGACTTGATGCTTCCACCCACGTTTCATAAATGCCTGGATTATGTCCAACAAATACAACATATGTTTTTCCCTACATAAAAATAATATTCAGAAGTTTATATAAACAAAATATTAAAACTTAAAATAAAAAACTTACCATTCTTCTATAAAAAGAAATGAGGTCTTGCAAATTTCCTGCACAACAAAAAACAACAAAAAACGAGGTTTGAAACTAATACTATTAATGAACACCAATAAAATTAACCATCATATAAATCATAACTAAATAAGAAATAAAAGAATATCATTTAATAATAAGAAATAGAAAAATCCTTAAACTAAGAAATAAAAGCATGCCATATAATTACATAACAGAAGTGCATGATGCCATTTGACTTTTTCGGTAGGGAAACACTGTGCTGAATGAAACTAGCATTGTATTTTAATTCACAGAATAATTAAAAACCAAACAAAATAGTAGAAGTATGAGATCGATTAGTAAGAGGGAACTGTGCAGATCAGGTGGTTAGTTTGGACGATCAAATGTATAATTCTAAAAGCTCATTTGATTAAGAACTAATGACATGAAGAATTAGTTCAAAGTTTACACCCACATCTTCACATACTTTTCTACAAAAGGATAATCCGATCATCCTAGGGCACTGCCCCTCTGTGTTTCCAATCATCATCCTAAAGCTCATTATGTGATCAGCTCAGGAAACTTTAATCATCATCCAGAAGTTGCATGTCAATAGCGCTAATTATATTAGCTTTCATTAAAAAGGAAAAAGTATGCTGTTGATTACAAACATAATGTGAAGGTCATCAATGACAATAGTTTAGAATAATAACTCTGTAAATTTAAATTCAGGCACAAGTATTGGAGAACCAAAGAAAAAATGTAAGAGAATTATAATCTGGCAAGCTATGATTCTATTTGGAACCAATATACTAACTCATGTAAGGTGTTTCCCCCAATTATACTTTACCAACTCATTAGGCGTTTGAATGACAATAGTTTAGAATAATAACTCTGTAAATTTAAATTCAGGCACACAGAAACTTACGTAACCCTAAGTTTTTGCAGCTTCGTTGTGGCAAGGGAGCGAGGGCACCACGGGGAAGCTGAAGCAGCGTCTTTTGCACTGAAAACCCTAGCTTCGGCTGAGAGTTAGGCTTCGCGGCACGGGGAGTATAATCGTATATCCTAGCAGCGGCGTCTCGAGAGGGCGAGGGGAACCGTAGCTGTCGTCGATGGAGGCCGAGGCCGGGGAACCGTAGCGCACAGTGGAGGCAACGAGGGCGGCACGGGCAGGAGGAGGGAGGGAGGGAGGGAGCTAGGGCTTCGCGGCACGGGGAGGAGGCAGCGAGGGAGCACCGGCTTCGGCTGAGAGTTAGGGAGGCCCGGCTTCGGTCGTTCAGCGCGAAGACGGCGAGGGAGGCCGGTGCGGCGAGAAGAAAGGAGTCGGGAGGGATTTGCGGTGCGGCGAGAAGAAAGGAGTCGGGAGGGATTAGGGCTTTTCACGCGGTCCTTCGACTTTTTTAATCGCGGGCGCTTTCTCAGCCGAAGCCACGCAGACCTGCCACGAGGGCAGGTCCGCACGAGTCGCGCAAATAAGTTCCGCAGGAGAGCGGTATTGTGTGTGTGTATATATATATATATATATATCGGTGAACTCATCGGCAATCGCCGCAATTATGATCTCGTCGCATTCACCGTCAATCCGGCGATATCTCAATTACCGGCGACCCTGGCCGGGTTCACCATCCCCCAAGACATAGTTTGATTCGGGACGACCATCAGAGGTCATCGGTGGTGTCCGATCGGCGATCGAACATGTACACATTTGCTACACGTCATTCACTCTCCCATTCACTCTCCAAATTCACTCTCCCAATCATTACTTTCTCTCTCTCTCTCTCTCTCTATATATATATATATTCGTTTGAACCCCTAAATATGACACCCCAGGGTAATTCGGATGAACAAAAAAATGAGGGTCCATACCCGAATCCATCCCTAATTACAGGATCCAATAAATTTCTGCCTTGCCATTCCCCAACCCTCGTCCCCCTCCTCCTCCTCCCCTTGCAGGTGCCGTCGTCCTCGTCCTCTTCTCCTCTCGTTTCTCCATTTTCTCTCCTCAGGCGCGGTGAAGTCTTCTCCAGGTTCTCCTATCCCCTCGCGTCTGGTAAGGTAACGTTGATCTGTTTCTGCACCAGTCATCGCTTTTGATTCTTTCCCCTTCTTCCATAGATTCATAGTTCCTTGATTTCTCGTGGCATTCTTGGGATTTATCCTGTTTTTATCTTCTTCAGCTGATGAGAGTCCATTCTTTCCCTCGATCTCTCATTATTTTTAGATCCCTTTCAATTTGGTCGAAAGATTTTAGGTTTTCGTTGTTTCTTCCAAATAAAACTTGGTTTTGTCTTGATATTTTTTTTTCCCTTAAAAGGAGTTTTCTCTTTGGTGTGTGTTAAAGACAGGTTTCTTGGTCGTTGTAAATGGATCAGCCGGCGGGCCACCCCGTCCCTCCTGTGATGAGCGTCGGAGTCCCCTACCCTCCCGGTGCTGGTGCCGCTGTTCCGTACCAGGCTTATCAGAACCTCTTCCACCAGCAGCAGCAACAGCAGCAGCAGCAGCTTCAGTTGTTCTGGGCCGATCAGTATCGGGAGATCGAGCAGACCACCGACTTCCGCAATCACAGCCTGCCTCTCGCTAGGATCAAGAAGATCATGAAGGCTGATGAGGACGTGCGCATGATCGCCGCCGAGGCCCCCGTGGTCTTTGCCCGTGCCTGCGAGATGTTCATCCTGGAACTCACTCACCGGTCGTGGGCTCACGCCGAGGAGAACAAGCGCCGGACGTTGCAGAAGAACGACATAGCAGCCGCAATCAGTCGCACCGATGTATTTGACTTCCTCATTGATATCGTGCCGAGGGAGGAAGGCAAGGAAGATGTTGCCCATGCGCTTGGCGCACCGCAGCCTGATGCTCTCCCCTACTACTATGTCCCTAAGTAGCATCCTCCGCAATGTGAGACCTTCAATCAATCTCTACTGTTCTAGCTAAAGAAATCAGTGTGACAAGAAGTCAAGACATGAATATGGTTTTGTTGCCATGGTATCATCTGAAAACTAGATTCTAGTAAAATTTGCTTGTCATGGCTGCTAACGAGTTGTTTTTTGCTTGAGCTTATAAGTGCTTCTTAGTTTTATCTCATTGAATTGCTTGTACGTTCACAGCAAGTATTATGGCAACTGATGTGCTAGATTCTTTTTCTTGTCCTCAAATTTTAGATGGAAGTTTAGCATTTTACTTATCTCATTATTCTTTACATTTGTTTGAACTTGATATGTTGTGTTGATCTCTCATGCATTATAGGACAAAGTAGTTCTTTGAATCTGATGAAATAGATACTTTACTGCCTATATGTGAAAATGAGAACATAATGGTGCTATTTTGTTGAGAAAATGTAATCTTTTGGCTGGTTCATCATATTGGAGATGATTGAAACTATCATCTTTGTTTTACTTGCAAATGTGTGGATCATCATTATATTTCTGATTGTAATTGTTTTAGTTGATCTATGGCAAATAAGCTTTTTCTTTCTTGTTTCCTTTGTGCAGGTGAATGGATCCTTAGTCTTGTTTTCCTTTCTTTTTCTCTATAGTGATTAAAATGGTAAATTTGTTGACAAAACAAGATTTAGGGAACATAATTCATGGCAAAGGGTTTGAGTTAGATCATATCTCCAGATATTTCCAAAGATGCAAAAAAGAAAATTATACAAATCCATACACTAATGTGCTCCTGTTTTTTTCTTTCTCATCACCCTTTCATATTCCATATTCTAATTTGAATTGTATTGCCCTAGTTTGAGATGGATAAGACTTAGTTGTTATTACTGGATTGTTCTAATTTTGGCTTCTTGGCTTTAAAAAGAATGCGATACTCATGAACTAAAGTTGAGAAGTCTCATCAATTTCCTCTTTCTTATCGCCGTTGAACCGGCTCGGCCACCTCTTCCGGTTCTCCAACGACCTCAAATGTGTCATCCGGGGCTCATGTTCACCCAATTCACCATTGAAGGGGCTGTTCATTTTGAATCTCGCAATAACAATCACCACTTATGGTACGATGAATCCAATTCCTTGTTGGGACAAACATGGCCCTTTCCCAATTTTTGTGAAGTCGGGCGACCGTAGGATCTAAACCCCTACACCCAACGCCAACCAAGCTTAGGAGTTAGGTCCCAATACAATATGACTAGGGGTGAGTATTCGGTTAAAACCGAACCGAACCGAACCGAATAGACCGAAAACCGAATAAACCGAATTTTTTTCAAAAAACCGAACCGACCGAATTTGTGAATCAAAACCGAGAAAACCGAACCGAAAAAAAATTGGTTAATTCGGTTTTTAACCGAATTAACCGATTTGACCGAATTTTTAAAATTTTATTCGATTTTAATTAAAAAACCAAGATTTCATTTTATTTAATTATATTTTTAAATAAAAATAATTAAATTAATATTCTTATTCGGTTTATTCGGTTTATTCGGTTTAACCGAATTACAAAATTGAAAACCGAAAACCGAACCGAATTAACCGAAAACCGAACCGAATTTCGAAAAAAAAACCGAAAACCGAATTAACCGAACCGAATTTCAAAATTCGGTCGGTTCGGTTCGGTTAATTCGGTTCGAACCGAATTTTGCTCACCCCTAAATATGACCCGAATGGTTGTGTATTTAGGCCCTCTTTGAGCCTGAATATAAATGTATTCAGGCCCTCCTAGGGCCTGAACACAGATGTGTTCAACCCCTAGGAGTTGATTTTATCATGTTGATTTTTATCAACTTGATTCTACCTCGAACGATCGGTCCGATCTATAAAAATCATGTGTTATGATAGATTTTTTTACGTAAGTCTGAAACGTAAAGAAATATCTCTTTATATTTTTGAAATCACAATAAAAATCGTTGAGAAAGATATAAAAATGATGTTGTTTTAAAGTAAAACATAAAAATGATGTTTTAAATTAATAGAAGTATAAGATTGACATTTATTTTTAAAATGTAAAGAAACATATTTTAAGCCGATGCTGTAAAGAAACATATTGAAATCTATCATTCAATCGCTGAGAAATCTATCATTAAAACTTTGAAACAGCGTGTCTTTCTCAGCGATTTTTATTGTAATTTTAGATATTTCTTTACGTTTGAAATTTACGTAAAAAAACTTATCATAACACATGATTTTTATGGGTCAAACCAATTGTTCGAGGTAGAATCAAGTTGATAAAAATCAACATGATAAAATCAACTCCTAGGGCCTGAACACATCTGTGTTCAAGCCCTAAGAGGGCCTGAATACATCTGTATTCAGGCCCTTCTTGCACGATTTTAGACCCTGTGTTTGAATATGAAATTACGTGTTTTGATAGGTTTTTTATATAATAATATATTTATTAAATATTATTTAATATATTAATTTATATTAATCAAATATAAAAAATCATCTCTTTATATTTTTACAATCACGTTGGAAGAGATATTTTTTTTAACTGAAATATTTTTTATTTTTTTACCTTACTCTTTTAGCCGATTTCATAATATATTATATATTATTTTAAAATGAAAAGTCTTAAAATCCATGTTCAATTGTCTCGGAATTTGTTACTGAGAAAGAGAAAGACATGCAGTATTTGGCAGGAGGGGTATAAGAGGAAGTTTACTAAAATAGGTGTGTCCTTCGGTAACAATGAAACTATCGTACGCTTTTTAGTAAATATCAATTCTTGGGTACACCCTTTGATAGAGAGTAGTATTCCATAACTATAGCTAGGTGTGTTGGTGACAACACGGCCTACAAGAAACCATCTCTTCAGCAAATGATTAACATTTTATGAAGCCAAAAGTCTCTAATAATAACTTACTAAATTGCACAAGCATAAAGAAACATCAAACAAACATGAGAATTTTTTCATGTTTTCTTTCCCTTAAGTATATTCACATGCATATTTAATAAGTAAATGACTACAAGAAACATTTTCTCTCATGCTTGATAATCAAATCTACAGGTAAATCAAGGTCGAAGCTCTTCATGGAGGTTTTCATTATGCCTAGTGGAAAAGAGCCTCTGTAAGCTTAGATGAGATATAATGAGCAAACACTTAGGTCCGAGGTCGGCGAGTGCAAAATAAAATTAACAAGATCTTAAGTGCAAAATAAAATTAACAATTATACTGACTCCGCTTGGATGAACTAAAAACTTTCGCTCGGAGAGTCGGATAGTGTTTCAGCGTTGTCAAAGTTTTAGTCGCGCAACACACTGGAGAACAGAATGATTGTAGTGTATTGAATTCTTGTTCTGAAGTTCTGCACTCGAACCCTTTATATAGTTCTCTTTCAGGCGCTTGAGTCCCTTTCAGGCGCCCTAGTCGCAGCGATTCAGGTGACAACTTTATCCGCTGCATAGTCAAAACATATCCTGGCTCAGGCTCCTGAGCCCTTTCAGGCGTCTGAGTGCCGACACGGATCCACCACTCAGCAATAGCCACGCCAGTCTAACCATTGCGTCCGCTCGCCTGCCACTGCCAGCTCCCAGGTGCCTGAGTCCCTTTTAGGTGCTCTAGTCCAGCTGGTTCAACTTTACAGCTACAACAAGGGTTAGTTCCATACAAAAATATAAACATAATTTAAAGCAAGTATGGTTTATAGCCAATGTTGTCTTGGTCTTGACTTTTAGGTTTCACCTGAAACCCTAGGTCGGACCGACGCCTACTGTTTCCTTCCCGGGGAACGCATCCTCACCTACTCCTCTCAGGAGAGTTTACCTGCTGCCAACCGGAACCTCCGGTTGGACTTTTGCTCGGCCTCTGAGAACCCCGAACTCGACAACGTCCACCTCGACCTGTCTCGACTCCTGTCCGCGATCCCAGCTTGGCAATGTCTTCTGCTCTATCTCCTGGACCAAGACTTCGTGCTCGGCTTCACTCACCAAGACTTCGTTGCCCGATCCCCGACCAGGACTTCTTGCTCAACCTTGCAGGTTAAGACTTCTTGTCTAGCTCACCTAGGACTTCATTTAGCTCAATGAGCTTGTCCCACAATTCTTTAGCACTCTTGAAAGTACCGACTTTGTTTAGTTGCTCCGAGCTCAAACCACGTTGAAGGGTTATGGTAGTCTTAGCATTTGCTTGTGCCTTCAATTTTTGCTCAACTGTGCATTTTGATGATTCCAGAATTTTTCCATCTTGTGTTAGTGCAATAAAACCCTCAGTAACGAAAAATCAATTGTCAATTTCAGTCATGAGATAATTCTCCATGTGACTTCCAATATGCGAAATTGTTTCCTTTATAGTAGGGTGGTCGTGTGTGTAGGATCGAAGTAAAGCGATGGAGGGGGGGGGGAGGTGAATATCGCTTCGTTAAAATTCTGGATAAAACACGATTGAGTACACAACGGAAGTTTAAAGAGAGAGAGTGGCAGTGGAAAATAGAGCAAAGCACGCTAACACACGTTAGTTTTACTTGCTTCGGAGTCTTGACCGGCTCCTACTGCAAGACCCAAGATCCTTGATCGTTTACTTTGGACAATCACTAATCAGTGCAAAATTGTTACAGATTACAAGATCTTAAGTGCAAAATAAAATTAACAATTATACTAACTTTGCTTGGATGAACTAAAATTTTCGCTCGGAGAGTCGGATAGTGTTTCGGTGTTGTCAAAGCTTTAGTCGCGCAGCACACAGGAGAACAGAATAATTGCAGTGTATTGAATTCTTGTTCTAAAGTTCTGCACTCGAACCCTTTATATAGTACTCTTTCAGGCGCCTGAGTCCCTTTCAGGTGCCCTAGTCGTAGCGATTCGGGCGGCAACTCTATCCGCTGCATAGTCAAAACTTGTCCTGGCTAAGGCGCCTGAGCCCTTTCAGGCGCCTGAGTGCCAATGTGGATCCACCACTCAGCACTCGTCACGCTAGTCTGACCGTTGCGCCAGCTTAGCCTGCCACTGCCAGCTCCCAAGTGCCTGAGTCCCTTTTAGACGTCCTAGCCCAGCTGGTTCAACTTTACAGCTGCAACAAGGGTTAGTTTCATACAAAAATATAAACATAATTTAAAGCAAGTATGGTTTATAGCTAGTGCTGTCTTGGTCTTGACTTTTAGGTTTCACCTGAAACCCTAGGTCGGATCGACGCCTACTGTTCTCTCCCCGGGGAATACGTCCTCACCTATTCCTCTCAAGAGAGTTTACCTGCTGCCAACCGGAACCTCCAGTTGGACTTTTGCTCGGCCTCCGGGAAGCCCGCACTCGACGACGTCCGACCTCGACCCGTCTCGACTCTTGTCCGCGATCGCAGCTCGACAAAGTCTTCTGCTCGATCCCCCGGACCAAGACGTCGTGCTCGGCTTCACTCACCAAGACTTCGTTGCTCGATCCTCGACCAAGACTTCTTGCTCAACCCTGCAGGTTAAGACTTTTTTCCTAGCTCACCTAGGACTTTCCAGCAAACTTCACAAAGTCATCAGTACAAACAGACCAGCTTAACTTGAACCCTTTGCCACTAATCAAAACAAGGTTCGATCTGATGCTTTCGGCACCAACAACATGGTGATATGGTCCTCTTTCAAAGACATCCTCGTAGCTCAAACACTTGCTTCTTTGCGTGTGAGTCCTCCGAAGCAACCGAGCTCTGATACTACTTGTTAAGACAGGTACAGCTAGAGGGGGGGAATAGCTCTCTTCAAGTTGGTTCTTTTTCCTCACAGCGAAAACTAGAAGCTAAATACCCCAAATACAATACTAACTCCTTGATTTACTTGGTCTCCATCTCCTTGAGGTGACTAATCCAAATGTTCACACGAGCGATCACAGATTCTACTATGAAACCTCCTTCTCGGAACAACATCGAAGGTGGAGAAACCCTTTTATAGAAACCTTGAAAGCTCTCTAGTAAAGAACAACAACAAGAAAAAGAAGGAAAGAAATATTACAATTTTTGAGCATGAATCCACTTCTCTTGGTTGCTTGAAGATGGTGTTAAGAGCTTGAGCAGAGAACTTGAGCACAAGACAGTGATAATGCTCAATGTAACAATGACGCCCCTTTTCGCTTCGCCACCTGCTTTTAAACGGCTTCTCTGCTTCCATTTTGGCGTCACTAATCGATTGGTGGAAGTCCCAATCGATTATCATATAGCTGTTGAACAGTACGGATCTCAGATGAATGGTAAAGATTATTTCATTTTGAACTTTAATTGATTGGGATCATGCATTGATCGATTGGTTGCTTCATTCTGTTTAAGTGAGGAATGCATCCCAATCGATCAGTCAATTGATTAAGAAGTTCCTTAATCGATTGACCAATTAATTAGAGATTATTCTACGTCGCACAGAATGACTCGTAATCGATTGGCCAATCAATTACAGAGCATTCTATTCTCACACAGAATATTTCCCAATCGATCGACCAATCAATTAATGACTTCCCAATCGATTGACTGATCGATTGGGAGCATTCTGTTGTCGCACAGAATGGCTCGTAATCGATTAACCAATCAATTACGGAGCATTCTGTTCTCACATAGAATATCTCCCAATCGATTGACCAATCGATTGATGGCTTCCCAATCGATTAACTGATCGATTAGGGAGCATTCTGTTGTCACACAGAATATCTCCTAATTGATTCAGTAATCGATTGGTCTCTTTCCAATCGATTGACTAATCGATTGACATGCTTAGATTTAGGATTCTCAACCCTAAACCTTCATGCATGTTCTCAATTGATCCCAATTACCTTATGCCAGTGAAACATCTTTTTTCCTGGACTTTATGCCCGGAGCTTCCTCATCTTTGGCTGTTCATGCCAAGACTCTAGTCCCCGACCATTTCTTGGACTTCTTGCCTGGAGCTTCCTCATCTCTGGGTCTTCATGCCATGCATCCAATTCTCAGCTATTCCTTGGACTTCTTTCATTACTGCACATTTTGTTGGTGCCTCAGTTAGTTTTGATGTAATCAATCAAGTCAAAGTTAGGTCTTGTGTTGTTTTGATCCCTTTGTCTAAGAGTGCAGGAACTTAGGAGCGGAGGAGGTCGAACGTAAGATGCAGCGGACGAGAAAGATATCACAAGGGAGTGAGCCAACGAGCTCGGTGCATCCGAGGGACGCGAAGGCTGTGGAAGAGTACGCCGGTGGATCGAGAAGGACGTCCGCGACGTCCGAGAGACGAGAAGTCGGGAGGAAGTACGCTCGATGGACAAAAGGCCGAAATTGAGTTTGGGTAAGCCTAACTCCGGTTGGCCAGAAATCACCCAAGTATCATTTCTGTAAAAAAAGTCAACTTGGTTGACTTTGACCTTGACTAGGGTGCCTGAATGGGACTTAGGTGCCTGAGAGTAGACGACGTGTGGTGCAACGATCAGGCTTACGTGGTGAGTGTTGAGTGGAGAATCCATGTCGACACTCAAGCGCCTGAAAGGGACTCGGGCGCCTGAAGTCAAGATAAAGTTTGATTGCGTAACGGATAGAGAGTCCGCCTGATACGCTGCGACCAGGGTGCCTAAATGGCCTTTCAGGCACCTGAATGAGTACTATATAAAGGATTCGAGAGCAACAGTCTAGACCAATACTTCTATCAAATCTTTTGTAATCTCTCTATGTCTGTGCTTTCATTTGTAAAGACTTCTCCGCCATAATGAGTGTTTTAGTTGAGCTTCATTGTTTTGGAAGCAACCTTCCAATTGCAGCCAAGTAAAAATCCAGTGCCCCCTGCTTTCAATTTCAAATCTGTCAATTGACCCCCCCCCCTCTTACCGGTCCACCTTGATCCAACAAGTGGTATCAGAGCCAGGATGTCACAGAAAGACTAACCACCAACTACAACATCTCTAAAGAAAGGTTGGACTAATGATCTACCCGTCGAAGTTTGAGGGGGAGCTCGCAGCATGGAAAAAAAATGAAGGTATTTTTTACTACCAATTATGAACTATTACTAATTATGAAAAATGGGTTTTTAGCTCCAAAAGATAACGAAGGAAAGATCAAGGAACTTGACTCCTGGAATAGAAAGGAGCAAACAGATGCGATAGCAAACGGAAAGACGAAATTCCACCTGCTGATCGTTCTCCCCGAACAAGATGTCAATCGAATCGGGCAGTATGTCTCGGTAAAGGAATTTTGGGAAAAGTTCCTGGAATTGCACGAAGGACCTCGAAGGCAAAACTGGCACGACAAGACATCCTACGAAGCTAGCTTACTAACCTCCGAATGGAAGACAGACAATCAGTTGCCCAACTACACGCCAAGGTAAAAGAACTAATCACGAACCTTGAGAACCTTGGAGAAAAGGTGGCCAATCGTGATGATCAATGGTACGCTCTAAACGCATTTCCGACTTGGAATGGAACTCAGTAATCGACACGTACTATATTTCAAAAGATTTAGAGGTGAGTACGTTAGAGCAGTTATTTTCTACACTAGAACTTCAAGAATCTCGTTATGTAGAAAAGAACAGGAAAGTAGACACCGTCGTGCTGACAACAAGGAAGATCCAACTCGACGAACAATCTTCAACGAACGATGAAAATACGATAGAGATGGTAAAAAATCTTAAAAGTTTTTGTAAAAGAGCTAATAAATTTTCTAATATTCAGGCTAAAAGACGATCTCTGAAAAAGCATACAGTCTGATGTTAAAACTGCAATGAAGAAGGTCATCTAAAAGACCAGTGTCCCAAACTTAAGAATTAGCCTAAGAAAAAGAAGACGCTGAAAGCCACATAGGACGAAATCTCGTCTGATGAATTGGAAGCTGAAGAATATGCAAGACTTGCACTGATGGCAAGCCATCAAGAGGAGAACAGTGAAGAAGGGGGAGCTACATCAGAAGAAAACAATGACGAAGGGGGAGTCTCTCTTTTTGAAAGCTACCCGGTAAGTGAGATATGTTTCCTCCCTCATGATCAATTATACTCAGGTATAAAAGTCATGTTTAAAGCTAATCTTAAATTGGAAAAAGAAAATCAAAATTTGAAAATTAAATTGACTAATACATATTCTTTTGATGCTTCTGATAAACTGAAAAATGAAAATGTTGATTTGAGAAAATTAGTTGAAAAATTAAAATTTGATATTATATGTTTACGTCGAAAAAATAGTTATCCTGATAATCAGAACTGGTATATTAAAAATCATGGCAGTCAACTTAGAATAATATCTAAAAACTATATTCCTGCAAAAGTTTTAATTAATCTCGTAGATAGGAACTTATTTTGGGTTCCTAAATATTACTGAATTAATTTTAATTCATTATATGTTTTAGTGCTAAAAGTTTTTTTTACAAATTATTGACTTTCTTTAAAAAATAAATATCAATTAAATTTTAAATTGATAAAATCCTATTCATATTTTTCTTCAATACAGAATATTTTCTTGACTTCCTGTGCATTTTTTGAAATTTTTAGATTATTTTTCGAATTTTCATAATTTTGCATTCAAAATTCAGATTTTAAATTTTAAAATTAGATAAAAATTTATTTTCCGAGATCAGATTTTTTTGGATTTAGATATGACCAATAGATCTCATTAAAATTTTACTCACATTTTTTTTGAAGCGTCTTTTAATTTTAAAAATTTATTTTTCAAAAATTCTAATCCATCAACATTTGATTTATCTTTGGACTTAGATAAGATTTTTAAAATTAAATTTTTTTTTCCAATCTCAAAACACTATTTTACACTTAAGAAAATTTTTCAGATTTTTCTAATATGTTTTTAATTTTCTATGATTTTTTTAAAATTTGATTTTTAATTTTATATTTCGATAGAAAATTAATTTTATCAAATCTAATTTTCCTAGATCTATTCTTGATCTGTTAACTTTAGTAAAATTGTCTCCAAATTTAATCTATGATTATTTGTTTGATTTTCAATCACGAAATTTTTTTTGTTGTTCCCCATTTTCTTGCTGTGATTAGAGGGGAGAGTAACTTAAGTTAGCTTAAATTCAGGGGGCATTTGTAATTTTTATTTACAAATATTTATTTCATGCTTAATTGTATTAAGTTATTGTTATTTCTTTTGGTTTAACCCTAACTGAACTTGGGCTGATCCATATCAAAAATAGAGAGATTATTGGTGCCCCAAATAGTATTGATATAATCAATCAGGTCAAGTTAGGTCCTGTGTTGTTTTGATCCCATTGTTTAAGTGTGCAAGAACTTAGGAGGAAAGAAAGTTGAGTGTAAGACGCAGCGGGAGAAAGATAGCACGAGGGAGTGAGCCGATGAGCTCGGTGCATTTGAGGGACGCGAAGGCTGCGGAAGAGTACGGTAGTGGAACGAGAAGAACGTGCACGACGTCCAAGAGACGAGAAGCCGGGAGGAAATACGTTTGAGGGGCGAAAGGCCATAATCGAGTTCGGGTGAGCCTAACTCAGGTTGACCAAAAATCACCCAAGTATCATTTCTATAAAAAAAAGTCAAACTGGTTGACTTTGACCTTGACTAGGGCACCTGAATGGGACTCAAGCACCTGAGAGCAGATGGCGTGTGGCACAACGGTCAGGTTTATGTGGTGAGTGTTGAGTGGAGGACCCATGTCGGCACTCAGGCGCCCTTTTAGGTGCCTGAAGTCAGGATAAAGTTTGACTGCATAGCGGATAGAGAGTTCGCCTGATACGCTGCGACCGGGGCGCCTGAATGACCTTTCAAGCGTCTGAATGAGTACTATATAAAGGTTTCAAGAGCTGCAGTCTAGATCAACACTTCTATCAAATCTTTTGTAATCTCTCTAAGTCTGTGCTTCATTTGTAAAGACTTCCCGCCATAAGGAATGTTTTAGTCGAGCTTCATTGTCTTGGAAGCAACCTTCCAGTTGCAACCAAGTAAAAATCCAGTGACCCCTGCTTTCAATTTCAAATCCGTCAATTCACCTCCCTCTTGCCAGTCCACCTCGATCCAACATACTTAGGACTTAATATTAAATCCAACGTGTTAGCTTAAAGTTAAATAATTGTCAATCATTGAAACTTCTTATTTAGGACATGATTACACCAACACCCTATATAGGTTAGGGCGGCAGACCGAAGTTTGCTAATGTATCTTGTCAGACTTAAACGCTCAGATCTGAGAGCAAAATTTGCTGGTAAAAAAGGGGGCGAATCTGTCACCCTATTGATTGGCTACGAGGCCTAGCGGTACGACCACCCATTTTTCATAATTGTTTGACACGTCGACTGACACGCGCCAACTTATTGTCTTCTGGCATGGTTTAACGAATCCGAAGTATTTGTTCGTACTCCTACTGTCTTTAAATCGTATCTTCCATACGCGATTCTCAACGGCTTACAGGCCACCTCTGCTCCTCCTTTATGGGTCCCCAACTGGCTAGCCGGTGGAGCAAGTTTTTTAAGGAGGAGGTAGGGTCCCCTTAGAGGTTCTTCCAGGCAAGACGTGTTGTTCAGTTGGCAAGACGGGATCGTCCGGTCGAGCGAAAATGCAGCCGACCGATCGGTCAGGGGACCCTGCAGGTGGAAATTCAATGCGGCCCCCACTCGCTCACCGCGCGTGAACTGATTGGCTGCCTAGCCAACTACCTACCCGATCGACTCCTCGTAGATCACTCGAAGCCCCTCTCCACTGCGCTCCTGGCCCTTCACCCAATACTTAGAGACTTGGTCAGGCCCACAAAAAGGGACCAATCCATAGAGGCTAAACATCCAACCAGATCAGATCACATCGGATTTTAATGGTATATTCACTATAGGTATATCTCTAATTAGTTTGAGATTACGTAACTCTTCTAATTTTTAGATGATTAAGTTTTAATTTTTTTCTCCTTTTTATTTTTTATATTTTAATTTATATTATTGAAGATTTAACGAAATAATTATTATGTAATATGTTTAATCATTATTTTCATCCCCTTCCATTTAAAATCTTAAATCGGTCCCTAACATAATAAATCCCAACTAAAAATATCTCTGCATTTTGTGTCGATTTCTGCATGTCGTGCCCACTGACGCATATCGACATACAAACCTAAGAGCCATCTGGATAGGGATGAGTATTCGGTTAAAACCGAACCAAACCGAATAGACCGAAAACCGAAATTTTTCAACAAAATCGAACCGACCGAATTTCTTAATAAAAACCGAACCGATAAAATATCGATTAATTCAATTTTTAACCGAATTAACCAATTTAATCAAATTTTTAAAATTTTATTCGATTTTAATTAAAAAATCAAGATTTTATTTTATTTAATTATATTTTTAATTAAAATAATTAAATTAATATTCTTATTCGATTTAACTGAATTACAAAATTAAAAACCGAAAATCGAACCAAATTAACCGAAAATCGAACCGAATTTCGAAAAAAAAAACCGAAAATCGAATTAACCGAATCGAATTCCAAAATTCGATCGGTTCGATTCGGTTAATTCGATTTTTTCGAATTTTTCTCACCCCTACATCTGGGTGCAGGAATTCAAAAGCTTTATTAGTTTGATTAATCTGCAGGGAAGGCAATCAAGTGCCGATCGAAGTCCAAAAAAAAAAAAATTAAATTCAGAAAAAACAAAGTTTATTTAGACATAAATGCTTTAAAAAAAAATTCAAACAAGAGTGCAACCTCTTCGACAAAAACAAAATATAAATATGTGGTTATGGTAAAATGTTATGCATATTATGTATTAATATTTAGTGCTCCACCATCGGAACGTCTGATAATTGTAAAGTAAAAACTTTCAGTATGCATATAAAGTTCCAGTATGCAGATTATGCCTCAGTATTTGGCGCTCTAGCATCTGATACTCCTACTTGAGCTTGTGCTTCAATAACTTGAACTGTGTCAATGCTTGCATCAGTATCTGTCGCACTCCCTCAACAGCAACCGCAGCCCCCGCAGCAGCAGCCATTGATGCCGCCAACCACCGCTATTGTCGTCGCTGCCTCAGGAAGCGTTGTGGCGGCGAGAGATGACGATTAATTTTCACATCCACGATTTACCTCTTACTACCATAAGAAGGATTATGAGGCCTAGACAGAATGAAAACAGGATTGCTACTGATGTCCTCTCGTTGGTCGCCAATTTCTATGAGATATTGACCATGAATATCACTCAACGAGCATGCGAAATGACCGACCAACACACCCACATGACATTGAGCGGAGAAAACATTGCTGTCATAATCGCCAATCCTTAGGCAGATAGGATTGATTATGATAATAATGTTTTCTCAGCTCAGTGTCATGCGGATATGCTAGTCGGTCATTTCCCATGCTCGCTGAATGATATTCATGATCAATATCTCACAGAAATGGGCGACTAACAAGGGGACATCAGTAGCAATCTAATTTTCATTCTGTCTAGGCCTCATAATCCCCCTTATGGTAGCAAAAGATAAATCGTGGATGCGAAAATCGGTCATCTCCCGCAGCCATAACCCTTCCTGAGACAACGACAACAATAGCAATGGCTGCCACGGAGGCAGCGACGGGAGCGGCAGCTGTCACAGCTGCCGTGGCGGCGGCATCAACGACGACCACGACTGTTGCTGCAGAGGCGACTGCTGCTGCTGCGAGACAATGACAGGGGAGATACGGCTGAGGCAATGATAGCAACGGAGACTGCGACCAAAAGACAAATAAATAAATAAATAAGTTCTCTCAAATTTATTAATTCATGTAAATTTAAAAACAACTAACAAACATTTTCAGATTACATCTCAAAGTCATCTATTTACAGAACATGATTTCTGACCATGTTAATGAATTCATAAAAATAAAAGACGGATAAGTTCAACCGATTGCTAATCCCACTGATAATATACAAGGTATTGGCATGCTTGTATTGTTTCATGCATTATGTTACGAAAGATTTAGAACTTCATCCACCACAATTTTCAGTTCCCTTCCAACCTCCACCGTTGTTCACAGATCCCACCTACGGCTAATATAATTCACTTCCAAATACCACATGCAGAGTAAACGCTACAGCTAATACCAAATTCGAAAACCGAGTGAAATTCCAAAATCCGTATTCAAATTTGTAACCTAAATTCGTATTTCCGATCAACCTCATATCAACCAAAGAAATCTCTAAGAAAATGCAGCTAAATCAAACCGAATCTCACCGGAGTTGGTGTCGCGGCGCCCCTCCGCTCCGATTCTGACGAGATCAACCACCCAAGGAAGTGCGGCGAAGATCTCCCTTTTCGACGAGCTCACCTCAACCTCAGATCCTCTCCCTGCTCAGAGCCCCCTTCCTCTCCGGCGTTGGCTCGCGCGACTGATACTCGGCAATGAGCAAGAAGAAAGGTGACCGGCGACTATTGTAGACCTAGTGTTGTTAGTTAGGAGGAGGGAGAAACCGATCAGCCGGCGGTGGAACTCCACAAGGAACAAGGTGCAGTTCCCTAAAGGAAATTAAGGACAAAGCCAAGAAAGCAAAAGCTTACCACGAAAAAGGAAGGCCGGCAACTGAGCTTGTGCTCGCGGCGAACGGTGAACCGCGGGGAAGGAGGAGGAGTAGATGCGCTCAGCGTCGGCTTTGACTCCTACGTGCCTGCGCGAGGGGAGGTGGTCGCCGCAATTTGTGAAGAGAAGAGAAGAGTAAGGGGTAGGCGGAAGGGCTAGGGCACGGGCGGAAAAGGGCACGGGAAGAAAATAATAAAGGGGAAGTTTTATATGTACATATTTATAATTAAAATTTTCCTTTTATATTTATATTTACTTCGAAAAATCTAATTTTTCCTTAAATTTGAAACTATCATCTTGTATTCAATTATCTCAGCAAATATTTCTAAAAATTTCAAAAAATTATTCTAAAATTATCATATGATTGTTCTAAATTTTTAACTCCTATTTATGATGATTACATATAAGTTTTTATCTGTAACTATATATATATTTATATATATCTTATATAGGACTGATTTTATCCGGAACCATGCGTGCGGACTGCCCTCGTGGCATCCACGTCATATTTTTTTTTTAAAACCCATTCTTCCCTTCGAAGGAAACCTATTCCTCGCCAACATCTCGCCGGCCCTCCCTCTTTGTTCGCTCACCGCCCCTCACTGCCCCTCCCTCTCCGCAAATCCCTCTCGCCGCGCTTCGTCGAAAGCTCTCGCCCTCTGTCCCTCTTCCCACCGAGACTCCTTCCCTTGCCGCGATGTCGCGCTGCAACCTACGGACCGATTCCTGTGTGGAGAGCAGCACGCAGCCGATCGTCGGCTCCTGCAGACGCCCGGCCGTCTGCTCCTTTATGGGAGCGCACCACGTGGAGCAGCCGGTACTTGGCGCGGCTGCGATCCCTCCTTCAGTTGGAGAGCAGCAGCGCGGCGACTCCCATTCAGAAGAGGCAGTTGGGGAACAACATCCATCGTTCGTTGCCGGCGTAGTAATTGGTCGTGATGATCTCGGTGGAGACGACAAGGGCGTAGGAATTGGGATGAGCCTGCAGGAGGTCGCGCGCGAGCTCGATGGAGATCAGCCCCACGCTGCAGCCCATGTCGGAGAGGTTGAAGCTGAGGATGTTGCTCCGCAGTTTGTACTTGTTCACGATCATGGCCGACAGCGACGGCGTGGGGGAGAAGAGACTACAGTTGACGACGAGTATGTCGACGTCCTTGGGCTTGAGTCCGGTCTTGGCGATGAGCTCGTCGATGGCGGAGAAGATGACGAGCTCGACCTCGGCGCGGGACACCTCCAAAGAGGTGCGCGGTATGTAATGGTTGACCGGCGGGAGGCACGTCTCCTCGCCAAGGCCGGAGCGCTCGAGAATGCGCACCTGGAACCGGACGCTCTTCTCGTCGAAGAAGGGCATCAGGCGAGTGTGCTCCAGGAAGGTGGCGAAGGGGACGCGACAGTTGCGACCCGGGCGGAAGCAGGCGAAGGGGGCACGCCCGCGACATGAAGTAGGCCATGAAATTGTTGTAGGGCGTATGAGAGAAGCTCTACTGTTTTTTCCTTTCAAGCAATGCTAGTCAAGATTGTCCTATATCAGTTATGCCATTTTTCATGTGTATCTCATATGTCTGAGCTTGCATAATTTTACAGGGAGCATTGACTGGTATGTTTTTAAGGGGCACTGAACTCATGAAAGATGCTCAAAGATTGGATGTTATTTCTGAATATGATGAAAAGAGTCGTGCTCAGATTGTATCTGATTTAGTTTGTATGGGATGTAGATTCGATTGATTTCTACAATGGATCAAAAGCTTGCTGAATTAAGCGCTGCTCTTGGCGGTGAGAAACATAGGTGTATGCATAATATATGATGATTGAAGTACCACCGAAAATGTGATGATCATAATTAATAGAATGCAATCTTTGGTAGCTGAAGATGAATGGGGCAGGAAGATGAGGAACTAAATGATACAAGATAAACTTGCCATATAAGAGTGCAATCGTCGAGCACTTTTACCAAAGTTGGAGCTGGAATAAGTTTTCATCTTGTTGCTGTGTAGATAGCCAAAGGTCGTTTGCACAAAATTTTAGGATAGCGGGTTTTCCACTACCAGCTAGTTTTTACAGTTTCATAGAAGATCGCACAATGGATTCTGTGCACTGGAAGAGAATATCTTACAACTGCATGTTTGACAGTGGCTTTATGTACATAATCACTGTACAATTCAGATCAGAATTCCATTCCGCTGTTTAACTGGACGGAGAAGGAAGACCTGCCGACAGAGCTTAGTGGGATTTCTGCTCTAATAACTACACCAGCATTTCCAGCATTTCCATTCCACTTGGAGTTCCCAAGCTGCAATAAAGTCAATTTGGGAATGGAATGAGATAAAAACTACTATATTTATTACCGAGTATTTTAGAACCACATACCAGAACTAAGGAACTTACAGCAACAGATGCGAAGGCAGATGGTTGCCTAGCAAGAGAATAACCACAGCTTAAATTAAGTCGCTCCTCTAGAGAATGTGTGAGCTCAGTTAGCAGGCCAGGATTGTTTCCGCCAAAAGTTGGCCATAAACTGTGAGTTGGAACAATATTGGATAAAATGTTAATCACATATATCAATTTCAACAAATACTATAACTAGACACTGTCATGAAACAGAGAGAAACAAGAATTTTGGTACATACAAGTAGACTTGAAGCAATATAATCTCATCTTTCACTTTAGCATTGGTAATGAATCAGAACATCTAGCTAAGGGCTTCTTAGATGTTGGACCAGATATATTATTCAGCATACAAACACGGAATCAATAAAGGGTGATGTTTGGTATTGGCAATGACCAAAAGACAATTATTAATACGAACTGGAAATCCAAGATTAAACTTTTCAAGAAAATTACATTTTAGGTCCAATGCATTAATAAGAACTGGAAATCCATTTGTATCATAATTGAAAGCTGGAAACAGCGGAAAGAAAAGATCCAGAAGCACACACTATATATGTACATTATTGCAAGAAAAAAAAAACTAATGGGACAACCAAGTAGAATCGAAGCAATTCTAAAACCTGAATTGAATGGTTGGTCGTAGAATTAGACCAGATCTCTTCCAAGCTAAATCTTGTTCAAACCCAAGTGAAAAAGATCTGTCAGGCCATTGAACCATTGGTGTGATACAGGTTCCAGTTTTGTACTGTATCAAAACAAAATACATAAAACAAATCAAATTCTTTTGGCATAATAATTGCATATTGGTATTTCCTTACTACATATAAGACAATAGTAAAGATACGTCATGGTATGATGTTTCATCGATGGACAACCAGGTTCAGACGACTGGAACCTGTATATTTCTCTATACAGGTATGATATTTCTGATTAAATACAGCATTAAACTTCTCTATATTGTTTCTATTCATATATTATCATTTACCTCCTTTCACTTGCTATTTGATGCAATATAGTGTATGATTATCAATCTTACTAGAAAAGACCAAACAGCAGAAGGGCAGAAAAGGTTATGAACTCATCAAATGAGATGGATAGCACAACAAAAGCATAGGACTCTTTATATACTTTAGTGGCACAGAATACACAAAAGAAAGGCCATGTAGGTTGCTAGGCATACAAATATTAAAGAAAGCAACAGTTTTGTAAATCTACGTTCGAAACAACAAATGACACAGGCAACATAAGGAAACAGAAAAGATTTCAAAAATCCCATATATATATTTTGTAGCACATATATATTTGTCTCTGTTCTCAAGCAAACCAAGAAATTCATTAAAAATGTTCTATTACATTGATAAAATATTAACAGAATGTCTAGAAATAACTAGAGAATTTTGTAGATGATAAATTAAATTCAAGCACTGAGAGTGTTGTCAATACAGCATAACATTCATCCAAGCACTGAGAGTGTTGTCAAGATGGAACCAGGAGCTAGAACAACATAGAAATAAAGCAGCACATGCCAAATTTGCAAGAACTTTCCAGCCTTGTCTGAAAGCATCCAATATTGTTCCAACTCCATAGTAATTGAATGTTTATTAGAATATTTTAACACATCAAAATAAATCAAAGTTCATAAAATGTCATACCGTATGTAAGTTTCAAGCAAGTCATTCAATTGTATTTCGATAAAATGTTGTATTTCGATAAAATGCAAAAAGTGAAGCACCAGCTAGCTACAAAATTTAAAAGAGCAAGTTAGAATTTATATTTGCATTAGCGAACTAGCCCAATAAATGCAAACAAAATTTACATTCCAATTCTACAAACAAAGGAAATAGATGAATACTGACCATTGATAATTACAAACATCTTAGCACATGCTAGAACCTACAATAATAAAGATAAATATTAGCTTCATGTTCTCAATAAACCACTATAATTTATTAAAATGTATCTTTGATTGTACCAACTATAGTTGTCAAATCTGCTTCATATATGTCGTCAATGTTGTTATTATGATTATCTTCAGTTGATCTGACAATCGATACATCATCACATTTTTACAATATATAATAAAATAAATTTGAGTTTACAAGTCAAATTATAATAGAAATGCAGAATTAATCGAGACATACCTTTGTTGTAAAATTGGATAATTGCGCTTGTCATGCGACACACCTCGATGTCCGCATCCGCGACATATCCTAGACTTTGAGGTTGACTTTTCCTTTGATGATTTCAATCTCTTCCCACATCCTTTTGTTCTTACTGAACAAGGATCAATAATACCAATACCCTCATCCATAGATCTCTTCCTTTGACTTCCATCACCACATGTTCTACTAGTGTTCATCTCTTGAATTTTGTTGTAGATACAATCGAATTGGTCATTCAAGAAGTTTGTCCCCTCATCAGTCAGAGATGCATTATCAGTTAATACCGAAGCTTTATAGGATAACTTCGAGTGTCTCGATATCAAAAACCTTTTTGGATCTGAATCATTGATCAAATTTTGCTCTTCCAAAGCATATATTGCTCCAACCTTTGCATCTTGTGTCCATCGTTTGAGTATATACATATCAGGCAAATAAAACACTTGGTTGATACGAAAAAATGCTAACATATGTCTGCATGGAATGCCCTCAAACTCAAATTTAACACAGCTACACGATATGTAATCCTTTTGTTTGTCATGCTTGAGCACCTTGGTTTTGATGAAGAACAACTTTGAAATTTCATCACATGATAAATCACTAAGTCAACTCCTGTAGATGCCTGTTGCACATAATAACCATGACTCTCGCTCAGTTCACTTTGAAACTCCAACACATTTATTTTTTGTATACAGTTTAACCATTTGAGTTTCCATTGGCCAGTTTGTCTTAATTCTAGGACGCTCATTCATATCAATATGGTCTGTAACTAACTTATTATGTTTTTGGTGTCTCAGTGCGCTATTAAAACGGGTAATAAAATCCATCAATGAATTTTTATTTGAGATATACCTCTTAAAAAATGAATGTGAGCTTTTAGATCTCTGACTACTTGACATTCCAGCACAAAATACATGCCTAAAATATACTGGCACCCACTTGTGTTGCAATTCATACATCAACAACAACCAGTCATTTTTCTCCGAGTTAGCACACTTGATAACCTCTTCCCATGACTTCTCAAAATCAGCAGGTGTTGTAGAATTTGCAATGACATTTTTATGCTTTGATAATGGTTTTGAAAAGTCAAAGGGTGTAATTTATCTGGGAATTTGTTCAGTATGTGCCATAAACAATATCGATGCACTGTTTGAGGGAAAACTTGTGCAATAGCTTTTGCAATAGCAAGATCCTGATCAGTGATGATAACGTTTGGTGGTGCTTTATGCATAGCTTCTATGAACTTATTAAACAACCAAACAAAAGACTCAGTTTTCTCATCATTTAGAAACCCGCAACCAAAAACAATTGTCTGGTGGTGGCGATTAACTCCTACAAATGGTGCCAAAATCAAACCATATTTGTTAGTGTTATATGTCATATCAAATACAACAACATCACTAAATACACTGTATGCTCTCCTTGATACATGATCAGCCCAAAAATACCTACTAAATCTGTTATCTGAATCAGTCTCATAATCAAAGAAAAAAGTTGAATTCTTCTCTCGCTCAGATGTAAATAACTCGATCAATGTTTCTGCATCAATACCCTTTTGTTCATCCCTTAGGCTTTTCTCAAAATTTCTAATATCTCTTTCTGTGCAGCCAACACCTTCAGGTCCTCCATACTCTATCTCTAATAATCGCATTTGTTGACAAGTTGGTATATTGACCTCTGAAAATTGTTTAGTTAATATTTTCTTTGCTGTCGAAACATTACGATGTGAGCGTAGCAAATGCACTTTTGATGGAGTTGAGAGTGGATGATTATGGATTTCTATGAAGTTACTGACAACCCAATTAGGTCCAGTCTGCTTCTTGACAAGTGCAATATTTGACTTACAACCCGTTCTAACTGTGTCACGTGCTCTTTCCCTTGTCGATTGATCAACTTTTGCATATGTATTCCCCCGCATTAGATTTGCATGCCCTTCTTTAAAGCATACAATTTGTTTCCACATCACTTCATTTGTCATCTTATTTTTCTTGCTTGTATTTATCCTTGAACTAAATCCAGCTTCTCGTGCATATTGGTTATAGAATGAATATGCCTCCTCTAGTGATGAGAATTCCATCCCAATTTTTGGCTTTCGATCATCTGCAACTTGTGGAATGTATTCCTGATCATCAACTCTATTTTCTTCCATTTCTGGATAATGTGACATTATATTTGAGAACAAATAAGTAAATAAATAAATAAAAACTATAGCATTTCAATTTAAACTCAAAATTTGCAAGTAACTTGGCAGATACTCTATCAACCTAAACTTAGTTGATAGAAAAAATGCCCAAATCAGATTGCCAACAATATAATGAAAGAATAAAAAAATGCCCAAATCAGATTGCCAACAATATAATGAAAGAATAAAACAGTTGCAACTATAAAAAATGTTGGATATAATATGACAAATCCATACAATAATAAAACTTATTGATATAATATCCCAATGTCAATGTGATGGGGATCAATAGAAAAAAGATTTATACAATTTTTTAAGAAGACATAGGAATCACGTCCTTGTTGAATGCATGAAACTCTGATTTGAAGGAGTTTTAAGCAATTAAACTTATGGAAACTTTGTCTCAACAACAAATAACATGCAACTTAAAGTGATCTTCTTCACTTGCTAGAAAACAAGGTATTATTTAAACAATAGGTGGTTCACTTCTTCTCGAACTCCAAACATAAATCCACTAATAAATCCTTATATACGTTCATTCACAAACTTAAAAAATCTAGTTTTCCTTAAAATGAATAAAGACATACATATTGATGCTAGATGTAATGGAAGTAAAAGGAAAGAAATAATACAAGCAACAAAACTATTATTGAACATTGTAAACAATCATGATAAATTTTATACAAATAATATCCTACCCATCATTAGAAAAGAAACAAAACTAAAAAAAAATCAGCAAGTTTACTTTCACGACTAAAATATCAAATATGAGGCAACATGATTAACAAAAAATGCCGAGTCTCCATTAATTAGGGTGAGTCTTCATATTTGGTTTTAATCATCATAACAGCTGATTTCAAAAATTGAACAATCATTCTCAATATAAAACATGTCAAATTTCTCAAAAATGCCACGGCGATCACAGAACAAAAAGAAAATTGTCGAATAGGGAGGGAAAGTGATGAAAACGTAGCACTGAGATGCTACGTTTGTCGTCGTCAAAATGGTTATTGTTGCTTAAACAATAATAAGGGAACGGTGCTCGGCAAAAACAAGAAAAAAAACGGCAAAGGATTGAAGAACACATAATCTTTTGATGGTATTACTTAAACAATAACCTTTTTGACGAGGGCAAACCGTCGCGGCTAATATCTTTTGTTATTGAAGTCGTTTTCAAGAAGGAAATCATAAAATCGAACCCTTATGCATACAATCGAGACCTAGCATTGTCACGGTAATGGAGGGACGCACGGGAAAACGTACCTTCTTTGAGGCGAGGGAGGTTGCAGCGGGACGTCGCGGCAAGGGAAGGAGGCTCGGTGTGAAGAGGGATAGAGGGCGAGAGCTTTCGACGAGGCGCGGCAAGAGGTAATCTGCGAGTGGGGCAGACCGTCGCGGAGAGGTAGTGGCGGTGAGCGCACAAAGAGGGAATGGGGCAGATCGTCGCGGAGAGGGAGGGGCGGTGAGGGGCGGTGAGCGAACAGAGAGGGAGGGTCGGCGAGTCGGCGAGGAATAAGTTTTTTCGAAGGGAAGATTGGGTTTTTAAAAAAAATCTGACGCGGATGCCACGAGGGCAGTCCGCACAGTTCCGTATTACATTAGTCCGTATTATATATATATATATATATATATACGATTTTGATATGTTGTAGACTCTTACTTGTGCGTTGGTATAGACCCAAGGATCGATCCAAGGCGCCTTGATCGATACAATTTTTTTTTGTTTTTTATTATTTTAGAATATATTTAAGGTTTAAAATTTTATGATTTAAGGGTTGTGTTAGAGTTAGTTTAAGGTAATAAAATTTCTCTTAGGATTCAGTCGTCCTTCTTGGATTATAGTATTCAAAATATTCAATTTTAGAGGCTTAGCAGATATATTATATATATTTAGCGTTTAAGATTTTAGGATTTAAATGTTGGATTATATAGTGGGTTTAACCTATATATGTTGGTATTGATCTTCCTGCCACATCTTGTCCCCCGTACCTCGACCACATGCCTTGGTGTCAGGCCGAGCGGCGTCCAACGACGCCAACCCTTAAGTTGACAGTGCCCCTTTCCTTAACCCAGCATGTGCCACTTTATCCTGCCACCCCTGGACATGCATTACCCTGTCCTCGCTAGATGACAGCAGGTGGCAGGCGGGGCAGAACCTGTCAGCTTCCCCAGCTACATATACCTCCTCGCTCCGCATTTCCCAGGTACGCGCGATAGTGCAATTTCATACTATTCTATTGCCTCCCATTGCCACCGTCGTATACTGACTTGACCGTCGGAGTGCCTGACCGGGGACTTTTCCCAGCGGGTTCTAACAGTCTTTGTCTCGCAGCTTAGGTGCGATCCAGTTCGTTAAGCCACCTCAGACCTCGCTCTTCCCGAAGGCTCACTCGGCTGCAGGGGCGTCCGACACACTTCGCGACTAGATCAAATTTGGCGCTAGAAGAAGGGACACCAGCAGCCAGATCGGAAGTGGAGATGGCTGACCCTTATCAGGTGAATGTGGATGTCTCTCGCGAGGAGTACGAGTTACTCATGGCTACACGAGCTCAGCAGAGGGCTTCTCAAAGGCCCTCCCAAGCTGCCAGCAAGGAGCCTCAGAGCCCAGAACCGGTTGTGCGGCGAGCTTCAGGAGGACAAGGCAGGCCTGTTAGGCCTGAGGGCGGTTCCGCACCTCCCCCTATGGTTGTCCCCCGGGAGCAAGTGAGCGAGGCCCATTCGATGTCAGCAGAGATCTCAGTTTCTAACCCGGTGCGCAGGAGGCGACCGGATAAGGGGAAAGCTCCAGCTGACCCTGCTTCGGCCATGCCGGTACGAAGTCCTTTTGCTCCCTAGATCTTGGAGGATCCCGTGCCTTATCATCTTCGTTTCTTCACCGTCCCCGAGCACGTGGGAATTACGGATCCGGAGGAGCACTTGATGAAGTTTGAGAGTGCTGCTATGCTTCAGCAATATCCGGAAGGCGTCAAGTGTCGAGCCTTCCTAACCATGCTCTCTGGCGCAGCCCAGACATGATTTGACCGACTCCCAGACAGGTCGGTCACGAGCTTTGAGGGGTTCAAGAGGGTGTTCCTGCAGCACTTCACTAGCAGCCGACGGCACCACAAGACGAGTCTCAATTTGTTTGCCCTGAAGCAAGGGCCGAACAAAACCCTCAAGTCCTACATCCAGAGGTTCAACGAGTTGGCGATGGGCGTGCCAACTACCACTCAGGAGGTTATGGTCAGTGCGTTCTCCCAGAGTCTGCAGGAAGGGGAGTTTTTCCGCTTGTTGATCAGAAAACCCCCAAAAGACTTCGACAGCCTTCTCGGCAAGGCTGTTAAATATATCAATGTCGAGGAGGCGCAAGCCGCTCGCCGAAAGGAGTCGGCTGCCTCGGCGCCTCCTCCCCCTGTTCACGGTGGTAGACCCTCCGGAGGACCTATTCGTAGCCCACGTGGGCCCACCGAGCACGCAGGTATGGAACGGCGTCATGTGCAGCAGGTGGCCCAAGGGTGCTTCCCCGCTCGATGGAGGCCATACTGCAGCTTCCACCAGAGCCATGGGCATGCCACCGAGGAGTGTCGTCAAGCTGGTCGAGGTTGGGCTCCTGCCCCCAGAGGACGGGGGCGGCAAACACCTCCCGGACGGGGGGCAGGCCGAGGTGGCCCAAATGTCGACCCGGTGGCCGAGGAACTGCGAGAGAACCTTCCGGCTGCACGCAATCTGTTCCCCCAAGGGAACTGAGCGGTGGATGAGGAGACGGAAGAGGAGCGGGCCAATCAACAAAACGTCATCCGAGGGGGTGTACATGTCATCTCGGGTGGACCGACGGGAGGAGATTCCCACCGGGGCCGGAAGTCCCAAGTGCGTCGACTGGAGATCCATCAAGTCAGCACTAGTCTGGCCCAGGCAGAAGGGTCACAAATCAGCTTCGGGCCCCAAGATCTTCAGGGGTTGGAAGTCCCTCACGATGACGCGCTGGTCATCACCGCCTTCATCGCCAATTATCAAGTCCACCGCACCATCGTGGACACCGGCAGCTCGGTCAATATACTCTACAAGAGGGCATTTGACCAGCTCCAGATTGAAAAGTTCCAGTTGGACCTCGTGGCAACCCCGTTGTTTGGCTTCACGGGGAACCCGGTGCAGCCCATTGGCCAGATTCGATTAGCCATATCCCTGGGCGAAGAGCCGCTGAAAAGGACGCGGTGGTCCACCTTCTTGGTGGTGGATGCCCCATCATCCTACAATGTCATTCTGGGTCGACCCGCCCTCAATAGTTCCGGGTTGTCGCCTCCACCTTCTATCTAAAAGTTAAATTTCCAGTCGGAGATCAGGTGGGGGAAGTCCGGGTGACCAGAAGGTAGCCCGAAGGTGTTACGTGGACGACGTTCACGTAGATAGTCGTAAGGCCCCACGTCCCTTCCCTGAGTGCAACATAGTTCAGGCTTCTCCTTGGGCTGAGTTGCACGAAGACAAAGAGGAGGTGCAGCTCCTCCCTGATCGAGAGGAATCCCGAGTCAAGATCGCCGCGGGATTGCCAGAGGAGCTGAAGGAGTCCCTACTAGAGTGTTTGGCTCGAAACCAAGACATCTTCGCTTGGTCAGTCAAGGAGCTGAGAGGCGTCCGACCGGAGGTTGCGGAACACCACCTCCATGTTTACCCAGACACTCGGCTTGTGAAGAAAAGGAAGCGGGACTTCAGCACCGAGCAGAACAAGGTGATCGAGGCTGAGATCGAGAGGTTAACGGAGGCAGGGCACATCCGGGAGGTGCAGTTCCCGTCCTGGCTGGCCAACATGGTGCTAGTGCCTAAGCCGGACAACAGGTGGCGAATCTGCATTGACTTTCGGGATCTCAATAAGGCATGCCCGAATGATTGCTACCTCTTGCCCCGGATTGATCAGATGGTGGACTCGACAGCTGGTAGTGAGTTCATCTCTATGCTGGACGCTTACCAAGGGTATCATCTGTTGGGTTCTCCTGGCACAAAAACATAAAAATGTAGCGGAAACAAGAACCCACGAGCGATCCATGAGAAAGAAAAACTCGTACAAAATTAATCTATATCTACTTCTAAAGAAGATATACCTTTGGAGCATGCCCTTTGCTTATCCCGCTCGTCCAAGATGCGTCGGATCTCTTGCACGTTCAAGCATCCGTGCCTCTATTCGTATCCACACGGGCACAATCTCTCGACCTCGGGAAAACTACCTTAGTTGTGCTAGCAACTTGAGGTAGCTCACAGAACACCAAGAACCCTACAATAGGGTTTCGGCCAAAAGGGAGAAGAGGAAGAAGAGAGAGGAAGGGAAGAAGAGAAGACACACTTATCATTCAAAGTGACAAAGTTCCTCTTTTATATTCATCCCATGAATATGAAGAATCTTTTATCTCTTTGACTTCCCTTCATTAAAGCCAATAAAGAGCATATCTTTCCATGTGACTCTTCATCTTCTCTTCATCCAATAAAGAGAGACTTTTCTCTTTCCTACACATGCAAATCCGACCGAGCCTCTCTAGCTTCCGACTAGGTCTCCCGACCAAGTCTCCCGAGTGTCGAGCTCCCGACCCAGTCTGCCGAGCTCCGGCCTAGTCTGCCGACCTCCGACTCAGTCTGCCGAGCTCCCAGCCCAGTCTGCCGAGTGTCGACCCAATCTACCGAGTGCCGAGCCCCGACCCCATTCTGCCGAGCTCCCAGCTCAGTCTGCCGAGTGCCGAGCTCCCGACTTACTCTACCGAGTGTCGAGCTCTCGACCCGCGCTCCCGAGTTCCCAACTCAAGCTCCCTAACTGACCTCCCGAGTTCCCAACTCGGGCTCAGATCTCCCGAGTTCCCAACTCGGGCTCCTGAAGCATCATGTCCTTAGTGTATGACCCAATAGGTTCTCACAACATTGGCAATGCGCATAAACCCTTTAGACACATAAGCAATGAGCGGCATCTAGCAATGCATCATTGCTACCCAAGTAACAAGAAAAGTCGAGATCCGACTAAACCTCCTTGACTATGGTAATGTATGACCTTGTCCTTCTATCCTTGATATCTAGATTGACCAATGAGGCATAGACCATGTCATCCTCAATCAATCTTATGTTTCTTGATCCCTGAGTAGACTCACTCAAACAAATGAGCTCAATATCTCATATTGACTCATTTGAGCATGGTCATGCGTTTCAGTAGTCCTACTCGATCAAGGGGCCCACAGATATCACTCCCGTCATATGGGAGGGATAGATCCCATCTACATCACTCACATCCCTCTGCATAATTCATTACATACCCAGTGATTGCCTTTATAGTCCACCCTGTTATGGGTGACGTTTGACGATACCAAAGTAGATAACTCCTTATGTAGGAAATCGTAGTGACTTCAGGTCTAAGGACTATTCATACTAATAGTCACACGAGAAAGTTTATGACACTCATATGACAATCTATGAAACTTTCTCATGGCGGGTCAATTCAGTATACATTCTCCAATGTATACCCATGTGTCAACTTGATATCACATATCCATGACTTGCGAGCTCAAGTCATCAGTTGACCTACATGCTAGTCTCCATGTATTAAGATTGTCCTTGAATATTAATACTTGACTAGGAATGGTTTAGAGTAGTATTCTCTACATCATCTCACTACCCAAGGACATTATTATACTTAGTTATTTGGAACAAATACAAAGTAAGTATAATAACTGTAACGCCCGCTTTTTTTTTTAAACGGCGTTACGCTAACGTACTTAGGGCATGTGAACATCGTAAGGCAGCGGAATACTCAAATGTTCACATACATGCACCTAACTATCCTTCCTAACATGGTGACATTGAACTTAGCATAGTAACTTCATACTTAGCATCATAGCATACTTAACATCATATCATACTTAACACCATATCATAAAGTCACCTAAGTCATTCAGTAAGCACATAAGTAGCAAACGTAAAGTTTTAGCTTAAGACTTGTAAATGTATCTCTTCCTTGGCCAAGTCACTACCACACACATATCCTTGTCCCTCCTGCTGCTTCCCCCTATTGTCCTCTTGCTTGATCTGCGGTACAAGGAAACAAGACTATAAGCACATAGGCTTAGTAAGACTCTTTCCTACTCACTAAAATCATTCGTCACTTAAACATAAGCACACAAAACATTTACATAACTTGGTGCTTGGCATGAATCATAAGCATAAGACTTCAACCATTCTTAACGATATCTACACATGGCATACATATAGACATAAAAGAACATACTTAACATGGCATGACACATGGCATACATATAACATAAAAGCATAATTAACATGGCATGATACATGGCATACATACAAACATAAAAACATATTTAACATGGCATAATTCCTAGCATGGCATATGGGCATCTTCTTAACATAAACATAAACATAAACATAAGACTTTCCCTATCATGCATAATTTCTTAACATGAAACCTAAGCATAAAACATTACTATCTTGGCATAATGCATAACATGAATGAATGCATGAGGCAAATGCATATACATAAGGATGCTTACTTTTAAAACCATACTTTTAAATACTTAAACATCATCATAACATCATTGGGGGTCCCCGGCTTGTACCACATACATACATCATAAGCGCGCATCCCTAAGTAAATACGAGGTAGCGATCCCCGAACTACTAGGGTAAGGATAGCATAGTCGGTAGTCCTAGAACCGGGGCATTCTTAAGGTGCCCATCCCTGTTGCACAGCTTCGGTAGTGCCAGAACCGTGGACAGCATAGTCGGTAGTCCAGAACCGGGGCGTTCTTAAGGTGCTCATCCCTTGGACCCATACTTCGGTCCGGTACAAGCCTATTCATAAGGTAAAATACTTCATATGCCTCATCATTCATACATCATGGCATGCATCTTTATTCATAAAACATGGCGTGCATCTTCATTCATAAACAAAACATGTGTAACGACCCGGCCCGTCTACCGGCCCATTTACCGGTCCTCATGACCGTCGTACCGTCAACCATCGACCGTGTCGTCATTCATAAACATGGCATGCATCTTTATTTATAAAACATAGCATGCACTTTCATTCATAAACATAACATGCATCTTCATTTATAAACATAACATGCATCTTCATTCATAGAATATGGCCTACTTACATAAACATCATTCTTATTTCTAGTGCTTGCATGATCATGGCATATAAGGTAAGCATTGCATTATATTCATTGAACATGACATGTTTGCATAGACAATTATCCTAATCCATAGAGTTTGCATGATCATGATATATATAAGGTAAACATTGCATTTCATACATAAGCATGGTATTCATCCCAAGCATACATAAGTAGGACTTCCATAAACATACTATCAACCTTTCAAGTGCATGGCATAGAACACAAGACATTCATAAATAAACCCTATTAAGCATGGCATTCAATCATAACATAATACATAAAACATGGTGCTTAGGGTTAGGGGTATAGGTAACTTAATTTCTACCACATGCTTGAACCTTTATATATGCTTCATAAATAAGTATAAACCATCATTCTTCAAACCCTAACTCCTCCCAAATCCTATTTACCTGGCTTGGCTGAAACCTATAAGGAAGGGTTCCATCATTCAATTAACATGTAAGATAACATAAGGTAAAGAAACAATCATACATTACCTATAAGACCATGGGAAGCCATTAGGGCTCATGATTAGGGTTATCCCTAACCTTTAGTCCTCCTTCTTAGGGCTTGCCGAAACCCTACAAGGCCATGGTTACATGGAAAATTTCCATAAAATCCCCAATCAAATATTAAACACCAACCATACCCTACCATAGGGGTCATTGGACCCCTTACTTGAGGTAAGCCCTAACTTCTTGCCCTAGAACCCTCTTGGCCGAAACTTCTAGGGTCACAAGACCTTGTGAAAATTCACACAATTCACTATAAACCTTCTTTTGAATCATGGGGATACCCAAAGTACATACTTGAAAGGTTAGGCCCAATCCTAACCAAGGAATCATGGTGAGAGTCCCAAACCCTAAGGAGTCTTTAGGGTACTCCAAAAATTCCCCAAAAATTATATTTATTCTATATTCATCATGGTAACACATTAGAAAGCATGAGAGGGATTTTTGGCATCCCCTTGGACCCAAATCCCATAGTGGCCGAAACTTTAGGGTTAGGTTCATGGGTTTTCTCTTTTTTTTCCAACATAAAATCGCATACAAGACTTTCATATCATGTTAAACTTCAAGAAAAGCCATTATACCACAAGTGAGGGAGTCTTACCTTAGGGTATCTTGGTTTTAGACCTTAGGTTTGGGAGAAGGATGAAGATATTTGTGCTTTTTAACCACCTCTAGCCTTTGTAACCTTGAACAAGAATCTTGGATCTTGAAGGAGTGGACTTCTTGTGGACTTTTTCCCAAGGAAAACCCCTCCTATGGGGTTCGGCTAGAAGGAGGAAGAAGGAGAAGAAATGTGGCTTGGTGGATGAGGAGAAGAGAAATGAACCTTAATGGTTAAGTTATCTCTTATTTATGCACCATGAAGAGGGGTAAGTGAAGAGACTGTTAGTGATATGAGAGAAGTGTCCTAAAGCAATCGCCTTATGATTGTAAAACATTTATATTAATAAATGATAATTCACTATTTGAGTATACATGCTTGTGTATTTGATTGGGATCTTAAACTCATCTACTGAATGTCCGCAATACAACTCACAGCATAAGAGAATTTGTGATGAGATCACAACTAGTGATTATCTCTAAATGCGCAAATGTGAAGTATTGAAAATATCCCTAGTCGATGAATTGATAAATCCGGACACTATCAATTCTGTTGAGACTAGCATGAGTTATTCTCTAATCAGCTGATTCTCACTGGCTGGTGACATTGGGATGTCCGGAGATAAACATGGATGCTAGTTAAGGGAACTAGTTCATTGGAGTGACTAGCTGTAAAACTTCATATGGAATCTATATATAGAAATGTCAATGAAGTTCTTACTGCGGCTTAAGTGTGATGTTCCTTTGACTTGCGGTGTTCAAGTCATCTTGGACATGGAGACTTATACTTTAACATCTTAAGCAAGCATCTCCAAGGAGGTGTGGACCCAGGATGATTGGGTATAAGCCGAAGTGCCCGAAGATGTTTGAACAGCCTACAAAGGATTCACCACTCCTTGCGAGGAGATGTATACCCAGGCCTATCGTCGGATTGTTACTCAAAGCCTCTGGCCAGAGCATATCATGTTTAGAGTGAGAGTCTCTAAAATACATGAGAGTAATTAGAAATCCAAAGGACGAGTAAAACATTACTTGGGCTAGGCGTGACGTAGTCAGCCTAGTGGGGACTGACACCATTGACCGTGTCCTGAACCAAGTGGGTATAAGGTGGTGAAGGGAATGGGGCACGATTCATTAGAGCTGCTGAAGGGTTTCAGAATAATTTCTTCTGAGGTCAAACCGTTGATCTTTCGATTAATTGGGGATCATGATGTACTACTAGGTGCCACTCATGATCGTTCTATAATTTGTTGATTATAGACGGCCAACATAAATCGAAAGCCTATTTAGTCACACGCACTACGAGTAATCCGAGGGATTTAAAACGAGTTAAAAATTGGATTTTCCGATCAAGAGAAATAAGTCGAATCTGAGTTAGTCAGAGGCGCAATGGAAGCTAAAAATGGCTAAGTCTTTTGAAGGCTTTTTGGGCGAATTAAATGAGTTTAATTCGCGGCGGTTCGGGTTGGTTTTGGCCGGCCAAAGAGGGTGTTAAACCCTCTTTGGTGGCCGGCCAAATAGAGGAGAATAAACCAATTTAATTGGTTTAATTAATTAAATAAATCTAGTACGATTTATTTTATAAATTATGGATAAATAAATTTGTATAAAGAAATTTATATAAATAAATTTTAGAAATTTATTCTTTTATGGAAGTTAAAATAATCCATGAATTGAGTTTATTTTAATTTTATAAAATCAATTATGAATTGATTTTTCATAATAAGAAAGTTTATAAATTTCTTATAAAATTTATTTCATAATTTAAAGAGAAGAAGAATTAGTTTTTATTATAAATTAGTTTATAATAAAGACTTGGTTTAAACGGAATTAATTCATAAGAATTTATAGGATAAATTTCTTATGATAAATAATTAGTTTTATTATAAAGTTAGTTATAATAAAATTCATAAGAGAATTTATAGGATAAATCTCTTATGATAACTAATTTGTTTTATTATAAATTGTTTATAATAAGACTAGGCTTAAAAGGAATAAGCAATAAGAAAATTTATAAGATAAATTTCTTATAACTAATTCCGTTAATTCGGTTTAGAGGGAGACTTAGCAAAGGAGTTGCTACTATATAAAGGAACCAAAGGCTAGCCCTTATTCCATACAATTAAGAGATTAATTATTCTCTCCCTCTCTCTCTCTCCTCCTCCTCTTCTCCCTCCCATTAGGGCCGACGCCCTTCCTCTTGCTTAGGGCCGGCGCCTCCCTCTCACACCCTAGGGCCGGCACATCCTAGGGTTGCCGTGAGCTATACGAAGAAGAAGAACCACAACAAGAAGAAGAAGAAGCGGATAGCGACTCCTCTCCTCTCGGAATTCGATTCCGTTATTTCTTGTTGGTTAGTTTTCCTAATTTTTCTCTTAACCTTCTAGTTGTGCCTTCCGAGAATCTAGTAGTTCTCGTCGGCACAAAACCCGTGACTTTGCGAAGTCATCCCGAAGAGAACTCGGCGTGGACGCGAATAGAGGCGAAGCTTCCAAGGGACGCTACGGTTGGATCTCGTCCCTTTTCTTCAAGTTACGCGAGGTATAAAAGTAAATTAGTTTACTTTTCCGCAAACTTTTATTTCATGATTATGTCGATACACTATAAGGTTGCATGCTAGATACGAAGTTAAAATAATTTAGGAAATTATTTTATGCAAACTCTTCCGCTGCACGTAAAAATTTAAAATTTTACGAACTCGTATCCTTGTCGACATGCACCCGGTCCCAACAGTGGTATCAGAGCCGGTTAGTGTTCGACTTAATCAAATATTTGTTTTGTGGAAAACTTTGTCATGATCTCAATTTCGGAAAAATTTTCAATTATGGAAACTTTCAAATTATAATAAATTTTAGATTTAGGAATTTCAAAGTTTGGAAATCCTCATGAAATTTCGCAAACGTTTGAAATTTTCTATTTTCTGAAATTTTATAATAATTTCGAAATTTTTTCCATATTTGGAAACTTTCCAATTTTGGAAATTTTACTATTTTAGAAATTTTCCAATTTTGGAAATATGTAAGTTTTTTTTGTATCGGAAACTTGCAATTATTCTGAAAATCAATTTTCGAAATCTCGCAATTTTGGGCACTTTCTTTTAAGAAAGTCTAGACAAATTCATGGACAGTTAATTGACAATTAAATTTGAATTGGTTTTTAAATTGACAACAAAATTCTTTATTTTGGATTGAGCCTCGGGGAGCCGTCCAATTTAAAGTTAGTTGTTGTAATTTAATTTCCCAATTTTTAATTGAAATTGTCATGTTTGATTGGATTGAGCCTCGGGGAGCCGTCCAATTGGATTTACAACACATTACTTTTCTTTGGGTATCTGAGCCTCGGGGAGCCACCCTTAGAAAATAATTTGTTGTAATTAATTAAATCCATGAATAAAATATGTTTAAGAGGTGATGCTCTTACATATTGTTGTCTCCAAAATTAATTAGGAAAATGGTTTCCTATAGAGTTTCTTAAATGAGATTTTCATGAAAATAATATGTGGTTGAATTAAGGGATTTGTCTCTTAATTTAACAAGATTTGATTTAGAGAAATCAAAGTCTTGAACATATTATTTCCGAAATTAATTATGACAATTTAGGAAATTGTTTCCCAAAACAATTCCTTTAATAAAGTATGAAATTATGATTAGGAGATCCGGTTCCTAATTTAATTCATGAGACTTGATAAATTAAGTCACATACATACTTTATTAAGGAAATCGTTAGTCATGACATAATTTTATGTCATGAATGTGCTTAAAAGAATGAGACCCAAAACCCCTTACAAAATATTAAGGCCAACACCTTCCATTAATATGGTTAGAATCGGAGTTTTGTTTCTCGCTTGGGTTGATGGACACATCCATGCCCGACTTGAACCTCAACATGTTCAAACCATGGAATTAGTTTATGAATAATATAGTTCGAGTCAGAGGTCAATCATTAGTTTTGGTTGTTGGACACATCCAAGCCTGACTAAGCGGTTGAATGAGCTCCAACCATGTTAAAACTATTTCTTGATTAATGGGTCAGCCTTAAGCTTGGAGCATCGATTTGTTGTGCCACAGCCAAGGTCGATGTAAAGAGAGGTGCAGTTGGGTGCTATGTATAATGATACATACTTGTTAATGAGTTAACAACCCAATGTTTTATGCAAACATTCAATTAGTTGATAGCATAATGTGATAGTTACATATATGTGATGTGTAATCGGTATAATTACCTACCTTCATAGCTAAGAGAACTTGATGGCCACAGCCATGGTTGTTCTTATCTATGGTTGGATATCAACCTATTTGGAGATGTTCCTACGATCTCCCGAATTGATAATAAGGGTGAATCAATTCGTAAAATAAATAGGATTTAATTTATTATGTTGATACATTCTTTAATAAATCTTCTCACATAATCTCAATTTGTATTTCTAGGTAATCACTCGATCATGTCTTCCCTAAATTGCGTTCCATCTTGGACACCAATAAATTAACTGGGCCAACTTCATGGACTGGCTTCGAAACCTGAGGATAGTCCTTAAGGCAGAAAAGCCTGCTTGTGTCCTTAAAGATCAACTTCCCAAACGTCCTTCTGAAAATGCAACTCCAGACCAGTTTCCTGAGTTGCTCAACCTGCTGAAGACTATAGAGCCTTCTGTAAAGCAGGATCAGAAGACGATACTGTTAGTTGGTTCCTCAAAGAAAGGTTCTAAGAGGAAGGCCAAAGAACAGAATAAGGGAAAGAAGAAAAAGGCTAAAAAGACTGAAAAGAAACCAAAAGGCACTTGCCATCATTGTGGCAAGGAGGGTCACTGGCGAAGTAACTGCAAGATTTATCTTGAGTCCTTGAAAGAGAAGGCATCCGATGCCCCATCCTCTTCAAGTATCTTCGTTATTGAATGTCACTCTATTTCCTCAAGCACATGGGTACTTGATACTGGGTGTAGCTCACATATATGTAATGACATACAAGGGCTAAGGAATAGAAGAAGACTCGTCAAAGGAGAAGCGAATTTGCGAGTTGGAAACGGAGCAAAGATTGCTGCTGTTGCCATCGGAACATATTTGCTAAAGCTCCCCACTGGACGTGTCTTAGAATTGGATAATTGCTATTTCGTTCCTTCGTTGATAAAGAACATTGTATCTATTTCATGTTTGAATGAAAAGGGTTATCATTTAACTTTTAGTAACAATTGTTGTTACATAACTTTAAATGGCGTTCTTTATGGGAATGGAACTTTGTGCAATGGCATCTACACGTTAGATTTATCCAGTGACGTTTTCAATATCGAAGTTAGCAACAAACGTGCTCGAATAGATAATCGAATAGACTCCTACACTTGGCATTGTCGTCTTGGCCATGTAAGTAAGAAACGCATGACCGAATTGCACCGATGTGGAATTTTGGAATCATTTGAACCCGATTCATTTGATACATGCGAATCGTGCTTAAAAGGCAAGATGACCAAATTACCCTTTACCGGAAAAGGTAATCCAGTGGGAGAATTGCTTGGTCTAATACATACTGATGTATGTGGACCAATGTCAACTCTTGCACAAGGAGGCTATAGCTACTTCATCACCTTTATCGATGATCACTCACGATTCGGGTACGTGTTCTTGATGAAACACAAATCTGAAGCCTTTGAGAAATTCAAAGAGTTCAGAAATGAAGTAGAGAAACAGCTTGGCAAAAGTATTAAAATACTTCGATCCGATCGGGGTGGTGAATACTTAAGTCAAGAGTTTCATGATTATCTAAGGGACAATGGGATATTATCCCAATGGATCCGCCATATACACCACAGCATAATGGTGTATCTGAGAGGCGCAACCGAACCTTGATGGACATGGTTAGGTCGATGATGAATCATGCAACTCTTCCAAAATCCTTTTGGGGTTATGCACTTAAGACAGCTGTTTATTTATTAAACAGAGTCCCGACCAAGGTAGTCTCTACTACTCCATATGAGATTTGGAATAGTAAGAAACCTCACTTAACTCACCTTAAGATATGGGGTTGTCCTGCTTACGTGAAGCGGGTTGTATCAGACAAATTGGATGCTAAGTCTGATAAATGTCTATTTATTGGATACCCTAAGGAAACGAAGGGTTACCAATTCTATCATCCCTTGGAACAAAAGGTGTTTGTTTCAAGGCATGCTGTATTTCTAGAAAAAGAATTTCTTTTACAAGAAAACAGTGGGAGTGGCATTGAACTTGATGAAGTTCAAGAAACTCCAATAGACATTACAGAGACACCGAGTCTAGGCCCACAACCGATAATTCATAATGATGAGCTATCAGTTGAACCTAAAACTACACCACCTCTTCGTAGTCTGATAGGACACGCAACATTCCAGAGAGATACGGATTTCTCGTAAGTGAATCGAACGACGTGTTGCTCATTGGCGATGACGAACCTATCAGTTATGAAGATGTTCTGAAAAGTTCAGAAAGGGACAAATGGCTTGAGCCATGAAGTCGGAAATGGATTCCATGTACGAAAATCAAGTATGGGACTTGGTTAACCCACCTGAAGGGATTAAACCCATAGGGTGCAAGTGGGTTTTCAAGAAGAAAACCGACATGGAAGGTAATGTTGTTACCTTTAAGGCTAGATTAGTGGCAAAAGGATATCGTCAAAACAAGGAATTGATTATGACGAAACCTATTCGCCAGTAGCTATGCTTAAATCCATTCGGATGCTCCTAGCCATAGCAGCTCATTATGATTATGAGATTTGGCAAATGGATGTGAAAACAGCTTTCCTTAACGGAAACCTGCTTGAGGACGTATACATGATACAGCCTGAAGGTTTCACATCGGTTGATAAAACCAAGGTATGCAAGCTTCGACGATCCATATATGGACTGAAGCAAGCATCTAGGAGCTGGAACATCCTTTTGATGAGACAATCAAAAGTTTGATTTCTCACAAAATCCTGACGAACCTGTGTGTACAAGAAGGTTAGTGGGAGTGCAGTCGTATTCCTAGTATTATATGTCGACGACATCTTACTTATAGGAAACGATATTCAGTCTTACAGACAGTTAAAATTTGGTTATCCAAAACTTTCTCCATGAAAGACCTGGGAGAAGCAACCTATATCCTTGGGATTAGAATCTATAGAGATAGATCAAAACGGTTGCTCGGTCTTTCGCAGTCTACATATATAGACCGAGTGCTAAAAAGGTTTAGCATGTCGGAATCCAAGAAAAGTTACCTTCCCATTAGGCATGGGATCAACCTTTTAAAGTCTATGTGTCCGCGCACAGAAGACGAGAGGATTTGCATGAATAAGATTCCCTATGCATCCACGATAGGATCTATCATGTATGCTATGTTATGTACTAGGCCTGATGTATCATATGCTTTGAGCGTCACAAGCAGATACCAGTCGGATCCAGGAATGGATCACTGGGCGGCTGTTAAGACAATCCTTAAGTACTTAAGAAGACTAAGGATGTGTTCCTAATATATGGAGAAGGAGATTTGGTAATACGTGGGTATACAGATGCCAGTTTCCAGACAGATAAGGATGACTCCAAATCACAGTCTGGATACGTATTTACTTTGAATGGAGGCGTAGTTAGTTGGAAAAGTTCCAAACAAGACACCGTAGCGGATTCCACCACGGAAGCGGGATATATCGCAGCTTCGGAAGCAGCAAAGGAAGCAGTCTGGATCAAGAAGTTTGTCTCCGAACTTGGTGTGGTTCCAACCATTGATGATGCAGTGCCGGTTTACTGCGACAACAATGGAGCTATTGCACAAGCAAAGGAACCAAGGTCTCATCAGCGATCCAAACACGTGCTTCGCCGCTATCATCTGATCAGAGAGATTATAAGTAGGAATGACATACAAATTGAGAGAATTCCCACTGAAAGGAATATAGCGGATCCTTTAACTAAGGCCTTGCCTCAAAGCAAGTTTGAGGGTCATGTTAGAGCCTGTGGTATTGGATACCGTAGCGATTGGCATTAGGCCAAGTGGGAGTTTGTTAGTGATATGAGAGAAGTGTCCTAAGGCAATCGCCTTATGATTGTAAAACATTTATATTAATAAATGATAATTCACTATTTGAGTATACATGCTTGTGTATTTGATTGGGATCTTAAACTCATCTACTGAATGTCCGCAATACAACTCACAGCATAAGAGAATTTGTGATGAGATCACAACTAGTGATTATCTCTAAATGCGCAAATGTGAAGTATTGAAAATATCCCTAGTCGATGAATTGATAAATACGGACACTATCAATTCTGTTGAGACTAGCATGGGTTATTCTCTAATCAGCTGATTCTCACTGGCTGGTGACATTGGGATGTCCGGAGATAAACATGGATGCTAGTTAAGGGAACTAGTTCATTGGAGTGACTAGCTGTAAGACTTCATATGGAATCTATATAGAATGTCAATGAAGTTCTTACTGCGGCTTAAGTGCGATGTTCCTTTGACTTGCGGTGTTCAAGTCATCTTGGTCATGGAGACTTATACTTTAACATCTTAAGCAAGCATCTCCAAGGAGGTGTGGACCCAGGATGATTGGGTATAAGCCGAAGTGCCCGAAGATGTTTGAACAGCCTACAAAGGATTCACCACTCCTTGCGAGGAGATGTATACCCAGGCCTATCGTCGGATTGTTACTCAAAGCCTCTGGCCAGAGCATATCATGTTTAGAGTGCGAGTCTCTAAAATACATGAGAGTAATTAGAAATCCAAAGGACGAGAAAGACATTACTTGGGCTAGGTGTGACGTAGTCAGCCTAGTGGGGACTGACACAAATAGACCGTGTCCTGAACCAAGTGGGTATAAGATGGTGAAGGGAATGGGGCACGATTCATTAGAGCTGCTGAAGGGTTTCAGAATAATTTCTTCTGAGGTCAAACCGTTGATCTTTCGATTAATTGGGGATCATGATGTACTACTAGGTGCCACTCATGATCGTTCTATAATTGTTGATTATAGACGGCCAACATAAATCGAAAGCCTATTTAGTCACACGCACTACGAGTAATCCGAGGGATTTAAAACGAGTTGAAAATTGGATTTTCCGATCAAGAGAAATAAGTCGAATCTGAGTTATCAGAGGCGCAATGGAAGCTAAAAATGGCTAAGTCTTTTGAAGGCTTTTTGGGCGAATTAAATGAGTTTAATTCGCGATCGGTTCGGGTTGGTTTGGCCGGCCAAAGAGGGTGCTAAACCCTCTTGGTTGGCCGGCCACATAAAGGGAATAAACCAATTTAATTGGTTTAATTAATAAAATAAATCTAGTACGATTTGTTTTATAAATTATGGATAAATAAATTTGTTAAAGAAATTTATATAAATAAATTTATAGAAATTTATTCTTTTTATGGAAATTAAAATAATCCATGAATTGGTTTATTTTAATTTTATAAAATCAATTATGAATTGATTTTTCCATAATAAGAAAGTTTATAAATTTCTTATAAAATTTATTCATAATAAAAGGAGAGATTAATTAGTTAAAAAAAAAAAAAAAAAAAAAAAAAAAGTATTATAAAGTTAGTTATAATAAAATTCATAAGAGAATTATAGGATAAATTTTATGATAACTAATTGTTTTATTATAAATTGTTATAATAAACTGGTTTAAACGGAATAATCATAAGAAAATTTATAGGATAAATTTCTTATAACTAATTCCGTTAATTCGTTAGAGGGAGACTTAGCAAAGGAGTTGCTACTATATAAAGGAACCAAAGGCTAGCCTTATTCCTAATCAATATCAAGAGATTAATTACTCTCCCTCTCTCTCTCTTCTCTTCCTCCCTCTCTTCCCTTAGGGCCGGCGCCCTCCTTGATTAGGGCCGGCTCCCCTTGTCCAATAGGGCCGGCGCACTATCCTCCAAGGGTTGCGTGAGCAAGGAAGAAGGAGAACCAAACAAGAAGAAGAAGAAGCGGATACACTCCTCTCCTTCTCGGAATTGATTCCGTTACTTGTTGGTTAGTTTCCTATTTTTCTCTTGTCTTCTAGTTGTGCCTTCGAGAATCTAGTAGTTCTCGTCGGCACAAAACTCGTGACTTTGCGAAGTCATCCCGAAGAGAACTCGGCGTGGACGCGAATAGAGGCGAAGCTTCCAAGGGACGCTACGGTTGGATCTCGTCCCTTTCTTCGAGTTACAAAAGGTATAAAGTAAATTAGTTTACTTTTCCGCAAAGTTTTATTTTATGATTATGTCAACACACCATAAGGTTGCATGCTAGATACGAAGTTAAAATAATTTAGGAAATTATTTTATGCAAATTCTTCCGCTGCACGTAAAAATTTAAAATTTTACGAACTCGTATCTTTGTCAACATGCACCCGGTCCCAACACCGAGTCGCTGCTTTGTCTCGGATTTCATTGACCAGATCCAACTCCATACGTCGCCTTTCCGTGTTATCTTCGTTGCAGGCCGCCCTCCGGTCTAATTCGCACCCGACCTTGACCGGGATCACAACCTCACTCCCATAGACTAATTGGAAAGGAGTGCACCTAGTCGCTTCTTTGATCGTGGTTCTCAAGGCCCACAGGATGCTCGGGAGCTCCTCTACCCATGTTCCACCGACGTGGTCGAGCTTCGTCTTTAATCCTCTGAGGATCTCTCGGTTGGCCACTTCCGCCTGGCCATTACTTTGAGGGTAGGCTATAGAGGTGAAAGCTTGCTTGATGCCGTACTTGACACACCATTCTTGTATCCTCCTACCCAGGAATTGTCTCCTGTTGTCAGAGACGAGTTTGTGCGGGATCCCATACGACACAGTATGTCCCGCCACAAGAACTTCATTATCGCCTGCTCAGTGATGCTCGCTAGTGCCTCAGCTTCTATCCACTTGGAAAAATAATCAACGGCCACCGACAGAAACTTCTTCTGGGCCACGTCAATCGGGAATGACCCTACAATATCCATGCCCCACTGATCGATCAGGCAGGAGACGGCTGATGCTTTTAGCGTCTCCGTGGGTCGGTGTGGTAGACAATGATGCTTCTGGCAAGACCCGGTAGGTGGCAATCAGCTCATTGGCATCCTTCTGCAGGGTCGACCATAATAGCCCGACATTATGCCTTTCTGGCCGTCGCGCGAGCTCCATCATGGTGCCCGCAGATCCCAAATGAATTCCCCTCAAGACATAGTCGGCATCCTCTTCATTTAGGCATCTGAGGAGATGCGAGAAAATGATCTCTTGTAGAGGACGTCGCCGACCATGTGTATCTGGACACATGCTTCCTGAGCCACCGAACTTCTTCACGGTCAGCTGGTAAAGTTCCCCGGGTGAGGTAGGTGATGATCGGGGTCCGCCAGTCGGATTCTAACTCCAGGTCGGCCTGCCTTTCTATCTGCATGACTAGCAACGCTGGGCCGCCAGCCTGAGGAAGCACCCATGAGCCAACTGAACTGGCTAGTTTAGCCAATTCATCTACCTTGAAGTTCTCTTCTCGTGGGATCTTCCTCACTTGCACTTCTTTGAATTTGGCCTTAAGCTTCTCATAGGCTTCTACGAAGGCCTGCAGTCGATCACAGTTGAACTCGAATCGTCCGCCACTTGCTGCATAACTAGTTGAGAATCCGAGTAGAGCATCACTTGGGACCCCCTTACATGCTTGGCCACTTGTAATCCCGCTAGGAGGGCCTCATACTCGGCCTCATTATTTGTAGCCTGATACTCCCGTCGCACAGACAGGTGCATCTTTTCTCCACTCGGGGAGACCATCAGAATACCAATTCCACTTCCCGACCGAGCCGACGAACCATCCACATATATCTGTCAGCTTCTTCAATCTCGTCCGAATGCAGCTCACTTAAGAAGTCAGCCAGGGCCTGAGCCTTGATAGCAGGCTGAGGCAGATACTGGATATCATACTCGCTTAGCTCGGTGGCCCACTTAATCAGTCACCCAGATGCTTCGGATTTGAGGCCACTCGACCTAGGTTGCTGTTCGTCAGCACCACGATAGGGTGCGCTAAAAAATAAGGACGGAGTCTCCGAGCACTCAACAACAGCACATACATCAATCTTTCGAGTGTCGTATAGCGGCACTCAGCTCCCTTCAATAAATGGGCGAAGAAGTACACAGGCTGCTACTCAGTCGCTTCCTGCATAACCAAAACAAGGCTGACCGAGTCAGTCGATGCAGCAGATACACATACAAAATCTCCCTAACCTCCGGTTTTGCCAACACGGGCAGCTCAGCAAGGTAGCCTCAATTCTTCAAATGCCTTGTCACAATCGGCATCCCATGGAATTTAGTGGCCTTGCGGAGGGTTCTGAAGAAAGGCAACCCTCGCTCGGTCGAGCGGGAAATGAACCGAGATAGGGCCGTGATTCGCCCAGCGAGCCGCTGGGCCTCGCGTAGATTCCTTGGCGGGGGCATGTCCAGTAGAGCCTTGACTTTGCCCGAGTTGGCTTCTATGCCCCGCTCGGTCACAATATAGCCCAAGAATTTGCCTCTCCGAGCACCGAAGAGACACTTGGTTGGGTTCAGCTTAAGCCCATACCTCCGCAACGTCTGGTAGGTTTCTTCGACATCCGCCACCAATCCCTCGGCTGGGAAGACTTGATGAGGATGTCATCGATATTACACTTCCACATTTCTTCGATCTGGACCGGAAGACTTTGTTCATCAAACGCTGGTAGTGGCTCCAGCGTTCTTCAATCTGAATGGCATGATAGTGTAGCAGTAAGTGTCGTCCGCCGTGATGAAGCTAACCTTTTCTTGATCCTCACAGCCAAGGCACTTGATGATGTTAGTAGGAGCCCTAGAGTCAATTATGTGATGATTGACTAGGAATTTGTATCATATTCGATCATTAATAAAGACATGGTTATTGTAACGACCCGGAAAATTATCTTAATATTTTCCTTAAAATATTGATCATGTCTAGATAATTTTCCGAGGAACCTAGAGATATTAGTATGAACCCGAGGCTGGAGATCCATGATTCTCTCATTTAAATTGAGAAGTTAAGTACTAATGGGCCTTATATGAGCTTCAAAAATGGGTTTTAATTAGGTAGAAATTAATATAAATATAAAAGAATTGTAATTTGGAATTTTAGCATGATTATGGGGGGATTTTAGGGAATTTTCGAAAATAAGGGAAAAATGAAATAAAAAGAAAATAAAAATAAAGTGCATGCACCAAGGATTGAACCTTGGACCTAGTCTACAACCATGCATGCACTAACCAATTCACCTAGCAAGGGAGTGCTATGAGGGAATGAAGTAAATTCTTGTTAAGGCTAGAGGAAGTGAAGAGTCACATGAGAGAAGACACCATGTCTCTTCACTTACCCCTCTTCATGGTGCATAAATAAGAGATAACTTAACCATTAAGGTTCATTTCTCTTCTCCTCATCCACCAAGCCACATTTCTTCTCCTTCTTCCTCCTTCTAGCCGAACCCCATAGGAGGGGTTTTCCTTGGGAAAAAGTCCACAAGAAGTCCACTCCTTCAAGATCCAAGATTCTTGTTCAAGGTTACAAAGGCTAGAGGTGGTTAAAAAGCACAAAGGTCTTCATCCTTCTCCCAAACCTAAGGTCTAAAACCAAGATACCCTAAGGTAAGACTCCCTCACCTGTGGTATAATGACTTTTCTTGAAGTTTAACATGATATGAAAGTCTTGTATGCGATTTTATGTTGGGAAAAAAAAGAAAACCCATGAACCTAACCCTAAAGGTTTCGGCCACTATGGGATTTGGGTCCAAGGGGATGTAAAAATCCTCTCATGCTTTCTAATGTGTTACCATGATGAATATAGAATAAATATAATTTTTGGGGAATTTTTGGAGTACCCTAAAGACCCCTTAGGGTTTGGGACTCTCACCATGATTCCTTGGTTAGGATTGGGCCTAACCTTTCAAGTATGTACTTTGGGTATCCCATGATTCAAAAGGAGGTTTAAAGTGAATTGTGTGAATTTTCACAAGGTCTTGTGACCCTAGAAGTTTCGGCCAAGAGGGTTCTAGGGCAAGAAGTTAGGGCTTACCTCAAGTAAGGGGTCCAATGGCCCCTATGGTAGGGTATGGTTGGTGTTTAATGTTTGATTGGGGATTTTATGGAATTTTTCCATGCAACCATGGCCTTGTAGGGTTTTGGCCAGCTCTAAGAAGGAGGGCTAAAGGTTAGGGATTACCCTAATCATGAGCCCTAATGGCTTCCCATAGTCTTATAGGTAATGTATGGTTATTTCTTTACCTTATGTTATCTCACATGTTAATTGAATGATGGAACCCTTCCTTATAGGTTTCGGCCAAGCAAGGTAAATAGGATTTGGGAGGAGTTAGGGTTTGAAGAATGATGGTTTATACTTATTTATGAAGTATATATAAATGTTCAAGCATGTGGTAGAAATTAAGTTACCTATACCCCTAACTCTAAGCACCATGTTTTATGTTTTATGTTTATGATTGGATGCCATGCTTAATAGGGTTTATTTATGAATGTCTTGTGTTCTATGCCATGCACTTGAAGGGTAGGTAGTATGTTTATGGAAGTCCTACTTATGTATGCTTGGGATGAATACCATGCTTATGTATGAAATGCAATGTTTACCTTATATATCATGATCATGCAAACTCTATGGATTAGGATAATTGTCTATGCAAACATGTCATGTTCAATGAATATAATGCAATGCTTACCTATATGCCATGATCATGCAAGCACTAGAAATAAGAACGATGTTTATGAAAGTAGGCCATGTTCTATGAATGAAGATGCATGTTATGTTTATAAATGAAGATGCATGTTATGTTTATAAATGAAGATGCATGTTATGTTTATGAATGAAAGTGCATGCTATGTTTATGAATGAAAGTGCATGCTATGTTTTATGAATAAAGATGCATGCCATGTTTATAAATGACGACACGGTCGATGGTTGATGGTACGACGGTACGACCATCATGAGGACCGGTAAATGGGCCGGTAACTGGGCCGGGTCGTTACACATGTTATGTTTATGAATGAAGATGCATGCCATATTTTATGAATAAAGATGCATGCCATGATGTATGAATGATGAGGCATATGAAGTATTTTACTTTATGAATGGGCTTGTACCAGACCGAAGTATGGGTCCAAGAGATGGGCACCTTAAGAACGCCCCGGTTCTGGACTACCGACTATGCTGTCCACGGTTCTGGCATTACCGAAGCTATGCAACATGGATGGGCACCTTAAGAACGCCCCGGTTCTGGGACTACCGACTATGCTGTCCTTACCATAGTAGGTCGGGGCTCGCTACCTCGTATTTACTTAGGGATGCGCGCTTATGATGTATGTATGTGGTACAAGCCGGGGACCCCCATTGATGTTATGATGATGTTTATGTATTTAAAAGTATGGTTTTAAAGGTAAGCATTCTTATGTATATGCATTTGCCTCATGCATTCTTTCATGTTATGCATTATGCCAGGATAGTAATGTTTTATGCTTATGGTTCATGTTAAGAAATTATGCATGATAGGGAAAGTCTTATGTTTATGTTTATGTTAAGAAGATGCCCATATGCCATGCTAGGAATTATGCCATGTTAATTATGTTTTTATGTTTGTATGTATGTCATGTATCATGACATGTTAATTATGCTTTTATGTTATATGTATGCCATGTGTCATGCCATGTTAAGTATGTTCCTTTATGTCTATATGTATGCCATGTGTAGATATCATTAAGAATGGTTGAAGTCATATGCTTATGATTCATGCCAAGCATCAAGTTATGTAAATGCTTTGTATGCTTATGTTTAAGTGACGAATGGTTTTAGTGAGTAGGAAAGAGTCTTACTAAGCCTATGTGCTTATAGTCTTATTTCCTTGTACCGCAGATCAAGCAAGAGGACAATAGGGGGAAGCAGCAGGAGGGACAAGGATATGTGTGTGGTAGTGACTTGGCCAAGGAAGAGATACATTTACAAGTCTTAAGCTAAAACTTTACGTTTGCTACTTATGTGCTTACTGAATGACTTAGGTGACTTTATGATATGATGTTAAGTATGATATGATGTTAAGTATGCTATGATGCTAAGTATGAAGTTACTATGCTAAGTTCCATGTCACCATGTTAGGAAGGATAGTTAGGTGCATGTATGTGTTAGATTTAAGTATTCCGCTGCCTTACGATGTTCACATGCCCCTAAGTACGTTAGCGTAATGCCATTTAAAAAAAAAAGCGGGCGTTACAGGTTGGTATCAGAGCAGTTACCATCTCACTACATACACATCAAGTCCTCTTCCTGCCGCTTCCAAGTAAGTACCTCTATACATACCTTATGTTCTCTAATGATTCTAGAAATTGCCAGTATAGATGATACCTATGATTCTAGAATATGCAAGTATGAATAATGTTTATCATGAAAATTTCTTTAGGATATGTCACTATGAATGATATTTTTATGAATTAAATAATTTAGAATTTAATATGGGGGGGTAGGAATAACAATAACTCATATCATCCACATTTGTCTTTGGTGAAGAAAAACATGGCCAGAAGACAGAGTAACCGACTTAACGAGACAGCTCCACCGCCTGACCTGATGCAATTGGTGACCCAGTTCCAGCGACAAGTTACTGAGCAGCAGCAAACCATTAACACTTTGGTGAATCAGCAAGAAAATTCCACTACTCCCCCAGTGAATCAGACCGCTATACCCGTAGCGCCCACAGTTACGCAGACCCCGCTGACAGGCCCGACCACTGTAGCACGACAAGAGGCTTACCTGATCCAGTGGTTGAGGCTGAAACCGGAAAACTTCTCGGGTACTGGCGAACCATGGGACGCTCAGGCGTGGTTCAAGACAGTGGAAAGTACACTAGAGCTGCTAGATTGGCCGGAGCATGAGAAGATCAAGTGCGCATCATTCTGCCTTTCTGGGGATGCCAGAATGTGGTGGGAAAGGGTCAAGGCTAAAAGACAGGTGAATCAGATGGCGTGGTCAGATTTTGAGTCGGAATTCTTTGAAGAATTCTTCAACCTGCGCGTCACGAACAAACATTACGATGAGTTCACGGAATTGCGCCAGGGCGACCTCTCGGTTAATGAAGCCGTGAAGAAATTCAATCGACTGGCTCGCCTATGCCCTGAGCTGGTCCGCACTGAAAAAGAAAGGGTTCGACTTATGCTGAAGATGTTGCGGCCGGAAATAGCTCTAAATGTGGTCGGCGGAGTTAACAGACCGCAGACCGCTGAGGAGCTGTTTAGTAGCGCCTTACTCACTGAGCACTATCTAAACAATATCAATCAACAAAGGAAGGCACTAAATGAAAGTAAGGATCAAGTTCACTCCGGGATCCTCGATTCTTTCTTTCATTACCCTTGATATTTTCCTTTCATTCTCGCTCAGGAGGGCAATGACCCCAGAGTGCCAATACTAACTGGAAAGGAGACCAAGGTGGTAAACGGAAGCCATGGAACAACCCCCAAGGGGGCCCAGCGAACAAACAGGCCAAGCCCTCCCTGTGCGCGACATGTGGAAAAGGACACTCCGGGGAATGCCGTAAAGGTACGAACCGGTGTTTCACCTGTGGAGTGGAAGGGCATATGGCAGCCTATTGTCCTACCAGGAACCAGGCCCTTCCCCAACCAATTGTTCAATACCAAGGGCTCCAGCGAAACTGCACTATATGCAAGCTGAACTGGAGGGTACCCCAATGCTGGAGGCCCCACCAACTATGACGAACGCTAGGATTTTCTCGGTTACCAAGGAGGAGGCTGCGGGAGCTTCTACCGTTGTCACAGGTCAGATACTTATTTTCAGTCAGTATGCTACTGCATTATTTGATACTGGGGCAACGCACTCGTTCATTTCTGTGCCATATATTAAGAAGATAGATATGATTCCGCAAGTATTAGACTACAAGTTCTTAACAGCCCTGCCTTCGGGAGAGATAATGACGTCCACCCATGTACTGCGTGCGGTGCCTGTCGGAATCGCAGGAAGAGAACTCTACTGCGATCTGATAGTGCTCGACATGCAAGACTATGATGTTATAATGGGAATGGATTTTCTGGGCAAATACGGTGCTTCTATCGAGTGCCGTAGGAGAAAGGTGGTCTTTCAACCCGAGGCAGCTTCTAAGTTTGAATTCATCGGAGAGCCAAGAACAAGAGCTAGGAAATTCTTATCAACTCTCCAAGCACAGAAGATGTTAGACAAAGGATATACTGGGTTTCTAGCATATGTAGTTGATGCCAGTCAAATGAAAAATCAGAAGTTGGAAGATGTCAGGGTGGTATGCGATTACCCAGAGGTATTTCCAGACGAATTACCAGGATTAGCTCCGGATAGAGAGGTGGAATTCGAGATCGAATTGGTACCTGGTACCAACCCGATCTCCAAGGCTCCCTACCGTATGGCGCCTGTTGAATTAAAGGAGCTACAAGAACAGTTACAGGAGTTGCTTGACAAGGGATTTATTCGCCCTAGTCATTCCCCTTGGGGAGCCCCGGTACTGTTCGTAAAGAAGAAAGACGGATCTATGTGAATGTGTATAGATTATCGAGCACTGAACAACGTAACGATCAAGAATAGGTATCCACTTCCGAGGATAGACGACCTGTTTGATCAATTAAAAGGAGCCACGGTTTTCTCGAAGATTGATCTGAGGTCTGGTTATCATCAAGTTAGAGTAAAACAGGAGGATATTCCGAAGACGGCTTTCCGAACAAGGTACGGGCATTTTGAATTTGTGGTTATGCCTTTCGGCGTGACAAATGCTCCCGCCATGTTTATGGACCTGATGAATCGGGTATTCTTATCTTTTCTCGACAAATTTGTGATCGTGTTCATCGACGATATCCTCATTTATTCGAGGACCCAGGAAGAGCATGCCGAGCACCTGAAGATGGTATTACAGATTCTTCGGGAAAAGCAACTATATGCAAAATTTTCCAAATGCGAGTTCTGGCTCGATCAAGTGGCCTTTTTGGGCCATATCATTTCCAAAGATGGAGTTATGGTAGACCCAACCAAGATTGAAGCCGTGAATAACTGGAGTCGGCCAAGGAACGCTAATGAAATCAGAAGTTTTCTCGGGCTGGCAGGCTATTATCGGAAGTTTGTGGAGGACTTTGCGAGAATCGCAGCTCCCCTAACGGCTCTCACCCGGAAGGATAAAAAGTACGAGTGGACGGAGGACTGCGAAAGGAGCTTCTTGGAACTAAAAAGGAGACTTACCAGTGCTCCAATTCTCACCCTTCCGGAAGGTAATCAGGACTTCGATATGTACAGCGATGCCTCCAAGCTAGGACTTGGAGCTGTACTTATGCAGGGGGTAAGGTCATTGCTTATGCCTCTAGGCAGCTCAAGGAACATGAGCAGAACTACCCCACTCATGATCTGGAATTGGCTGCGGTGGTCTTCGCTCTTAAGATATGGAGGCATTATCTGTATGGAGCACAGTGTAGGATCTATACAGACCACCAGAGTCTGCGATATTTCTTCACCCAGAAAGACTTGAATATGCGACAACGCCGATGGCTGGAGTTGGTGAAGGACTACGACTGCGAAATCTTCTACCATCCAGGGAAGGCAAACAAGGTGGCCGATGCACTCAGCAGGAAGTCAAGTGCCACCTTGATGTCCGTATCCATATTACCCCGGCTACTCGGAAGGGAAATGGTTAATTTTGGAGTCGAGGTCATTTCTGGACGGCTTTCCACTATGACACTAGCACCGGTACTGTTTGAGGACATATTGGAAAAGCAAAATTGTGATTCGGGTCTTCAGAGAATCAAACAGGGGATCTTAGAAGGGAAGGGCGATGGTTTTCGTATCGCCGACGGGGGGTACTATACCTTAGGGATCGCCTATGTATCCCTAATGATCTGGAGATGCGGAGAAAGATATTAGTGGAAGCTCATGAAACCCCTTATTCGATGCATCCAGGATCCACTAAGATGTATCAGGATCTAAAGGAGAAATTTTGGTGGTCCGGCATGAAGAGGGATGTGGCTCAGCATGTGAGTACTTGCCTGACTTGCCAAAGAGTGAAAGCAGAACACCAGTGACCCGGCGGAGTTCTACAGCCACTTCCGATTCCGGAATGGAAATGGGAAGATATCTCTATGGATTTCATTTCAGGACTTCCCAGGACTACGAATGGATATGACGCGATATGGGTAGTTGTGGACAGGTTGACGAAGTCTGCTCACTTCCTAGCAGTCAAGATGACTTATTCGATTGAGCAACTAGCTCAAGTATATGCTAGGGAGATAATTAGACTCCATGGGGTTCCCAAGACTATCACATCTGATAGGGATGGTCGCTTTACCTCGCATTTTTGGGAATGCGTCCAGAAGTCGCTTGGCACTAAACTGCGGTTCAGCACTGCTTTTCACCCTCAGACTGACGGGCAAACAGAGCGAGTGAATCAAGTATTGGAGGATATGCTGAGAGCTTGTGCCCTGGATTTCAAAGGAAATTGGTGTCGATATCTATGTTTAGCAGCATTTACATACAATAATAGCTACCAAGCTACTATTAGAATGGCACCTTACGAAGCTTTGTATGGGAGGAGATGTAGGTCTCCAATCTGTTGGTATGAAGGTGGGGAAAAGAAGGCGATGGGGCTCACGACGGACCTCATCGACGACACCACCCGAGCGATACAGAACATTCGACGACGGATAGAAACTGCGCAGAGTCGGCAGAAGAGCTATGCGGATGTTCGGCGTCGGCCATTGGAATTCAATGTTGGAGATCTGGTATTCCTCAAAGTGGCTCCGATGAAAGGGGTGACAAGATTTGGGAGGAAAGGAAAACTGAGTCCACGATACGTGGGACCGTACATGATTCTGAAAAGAATTGGCAAGGTGGCATATGAGCTGGAGCTGCCTCAGGAGATGGCAGCTATTCATAATGTGTTCCATGTGTCAATGCTGAAGAAGTGTGTTTCCAATATGGACCAAGTGATCGAGCCACAGACAGTACAAGTTCAGGAGGACCTAAGTTATGAAAGCCGACCTATCCAGATTTTGGATCGGGAAGTCAAGAAGCTAAGGAACAAGGAGGTACCCTTAGTCAAGGTCCTATGGCAAAATCAACGGTTCGAGGAAGCTACTTGGGAACGCGAGGACGAGATGAGGCGCAAGTACCCGGAATTATTCTAAGTTCGAGGACGAACTTTCACGAGGTATGGGGGATTGTAACGACCCGAAAATTATCTTAATATTTTCCTTAAAATATTGATCATGTCTAGATAATT
>JAGFNQ010001441.1:0-38564 GCA_024364735.1 Boesenbergia rotunda | reverse complement strand
CTCGGAAGGGAAATGGTTAATTTTGGAGTCGAGGTCATTTTCCGGACGACTTTCCAATATGACACTAGCACCGGTACTGTTTGAGGATATATTGGAGAAGCAAAATTGTGATTCGGGTCTTCAGAGAATCAAACAGGAGATCTTAGAAGGGAAGGACGATGGTTTTCGTATTGCCGACGGGGGGGGGGGTACTATACCTTAGGGATCGCCTATGTATCCCTAATGATCTGGAGCTGCGGAGAAAGATATTAGTGGAAGCTCATGAAACCCCTTATTCGATGCATCCAGGATCCACTAAGATGTATCAGGATCTAAAGGAGAAATTTTGGTGGTCTGGCATGAAGAGGGATGTGGCTCAGCATGTGAGTACTTGCCTGACTTGCCAAAGAGTGAAAGCAGAACACCAGCGACCCGGCGGAGTTCTACAGCCACTTCCGATTCCGGAATGAAAATGGGAAGATATCTCTATGGATTTTATTTCGGTACTTCCCAAGACTACAAATGGATATGACGCGATATGGGTAGTTATGGACAGGTTGACGAAGTCTGCTCACTTCCTAGCAGTCAAGATAACTTATTCGATTGAGCAACTAGCTCAAGTATATGCTAGGGAGATAATTAGACTCCATGGGGTTCCCAAGACTATCACATCTGATAGGGATGGTCGGTTTACCTCACATTTTTGGGAATGCATCCATAAGTCTCTTGGCACTAAACTGCGGTTCAGCACTGCTTTTCACCCTCAGACTGACGGCCAAATGGAGTGAGTGAATCAAGTGTTGGAGGATATGTTGAGAGCTTGTGCCCTGGATTTCAAAGGAAGTTGGTGTCGATATCTATGTTTACAGAATTTTCATACAATAATAGCTACCAAGCTACTATCAGAATGACACCTTACGAAGCTTTGTATAGGAGGAGATGTAGGTCTCCAATCTGTTGGTATGAAGGTGGGGAAAAGAAGGCGATGGGGCTCACAACGGACCTCATCGACGACACCACCCGAGCGATACAGAACATTCGACGACGGATAGAAACAACGCAGAGTCAGTAGAAGAGCTATGCGGATGTTTGGCGTCGGCCATTGGAATTCAATGTTGGAGATCTGGTATTCCTCAAAGTGGCTCCGATGAAAGGGGTGACAAGATTTGGGAGGAAAGGAAAATTGAGCCCACGATACGTAGGACCGTACATGATTCTGAAAAGAGTTGGCAAGGTGGCATATGAGTTGGAGCTGCCTCAGGAGATGGCAGCTATTCATAATGTGTTCCATTTGTCAATGCTGAAGAAGTGTGTTTCCAATATGGACCAAGTGATCGAGCCACAGACAGTACAAGTTCAGGAGGACCTAAGTTATGAAAGCCGACCTATCCAGATTTTGGATTGGGAAGTCAAGAAGCTAAGGAACAAGGAGGTACCCTTAGTCAAGGTCCTATGGCAAAATCAACGGTTCGAGGAAGCTACTTGGGAACGCGAGGACGAGATGAGGCGCAAGTACCCGAAATTATTCTAAGTTTAAGGATGAACTTTCACGAGGTATGGGGGATTGTAACGACCCGGAAAATTATCTTAATATTTTCCTTAAAATATTGATCATGTCTAGATAATTTTTCGATGAACCTAGAGATATTAGTACGAACCCGAGGCTGGAGATCCATGATTTTCTCATTTAAATTGAGAAGTTAAGTACTAATGGGCCTTATATGGGCTTCAAAACTGGATTTTAATAACGTAGAAATTAATATAAATATAAAAGAATTGTAATTTGGAATTTTAGCATGATTATGGGGGTATTTTAGGGAATTTTCGAAAATAAAGAAAAAATGAAATAAAAAGAAAATAAAAATAAAGTGCATGCACCAAGGATTAAACCTTGGACCTAGTCTACAACCATGCATGCACTAACCAATTCACCTAGCAAGGGAGTGCTATGAGGGAATGAAGTAAATTCTTGTTAAGGCTAGAGGAAGTGAAGAGTCACATGAGAGAAGGCACCATGTCTCTTCACTTACCCCTCTTCATGGTGTATAAATAAGAGATAACTTAACCATTAAGGTTCATTTCTCTTCTCCTCATCCACCAAGCCACATTTCTTCTCCTTCTTCCTCCTTCTAGCCGAACCCCATAGGAGGGGTTTTCCTTGGGAAAAAGTCCACAAGAAGTCCACTCCTTCAAGATCCAAGATTCTTGTTCAAGGTTACAAAGGCTAGAGGTGGTTAAAAAGCACAAAGGTCTTCATCCTTCTCCCAAACCTAAGGTCTAAAACCAAGATACCCTAAGGTAAGACTCCCTCACCTGTGGTATAATGGCTTTTCTTGAAGTTTAACATGATATGAAAGTCTTGTATGCGATTTTATGTTGGGAAAAAAAAAGAAAACCCATGAACCTAACCCTAAAGGTTTCGGCCACTATGGGATTTGGGTCCAAGGGGATGTCAAAAATCCCTCTCATGCTTTCTAATGTGTTACCATGATGAATATAGAATAAATATAATTTTTGGGGAATTTTTGGAGTACCCTAAAGACCCCTTAGGGTTTGGGACTCTCACCATGATTCCTTGGTTAGGATTGGGCCTAACCTTTCAAGTATGTACTTTGGGTATCCCCATGATTCAAAAGGAGGTTTAAAGTGAATTGTGTGAATTTTCACAAGGTCTTGTGACCCTAGAAGTTTCGGCCAAGAGGGTTCTAGGGCAAGAAGTTAGGGCTTACCTCAAGTAAGGGGTCCAATGGCCCCTATGGTAGGGTATGGTTGGTGTTTAATGTTTGATTGAGGATTTTATGGAATTTTTCCATGCAACCATGGCCTTGAAGGGTTTCGGCCAGCTCTAAGAAGGAGGGCTAAAGGTTAGGGATAACCCTAATCATGAGCCCTAATGGCTTCCCATGGTCTTATAGGTAATGTATGGTTGTTTCATTACCTTATGTTATCTCACATGTTAATTGAATGATGGAACCCTTCCTTATAGGTTTCGGCTAAGCAAGGTAAATAGGATTTGGGAGGAGTTAGGGTTTGAAGAATGATGGTTTATACTTATTTATGAAGTATATAAAAAGGTTCAAGCATGTGGTTGAAATTAAGTTACCTATACCCCTAACTCTAAGCATCATGTTTTATGTTTTATGTTTATGATTGGATGCCATGCTTAATAGGGTTTATTTATGAATGTCTTGTGTTCTATGCCATGCACTTGAAGGGTAGGTAGTATGTTTATGGAAGTCCTACTTATGTATTCTAGGGATGAATACCATGCTTATGTATGAAATGCAATGTTTACCTTATATATATCATGATCATGCAAACTCTATGGATTAGGATAATTGTCTATGCAAATATGTCATGTTCAATGAATATAATGCAATGCTTACCTATATGCCATGATCATGCAAGCACTAGAAATAAGAACGATGTTTATGTAAGTAGGCCATGTTCTATGAATGAAGATGCATGTTATGTTTATAAATGAAGATGCGTGTTATGTTTATAAATGAAGATGCATGTTATGTTTATGAATGAATGTGCATGCTATGTTTTATGAATAAAGATGCATGCCATGTTTATGAATGACGACACGGTCGATGGTTGATGGTACGACGGTCATGAGGACTGGTAAATGGGTCGGGTCGTTACACATGTTATGTTTATGAATGAAGATGTATGCCATATTTTATGAATAAAGATGCATGCCATGATGTATGAATGATGAGGCATATGAAGTATTTTACTTTATGAATGGGCTTGTGCCAGACCGAAGTATGGGTCCAAGGGATGGGCACCTTAAGAACGCCCCGGTTCTGGACTACCGACTATGCTGCCCACGGTTCTGGCACTACCGAAGCTGTGCAACAGGGATGGGCACCTTAAGAACGCCCCGGTTCTGGGACTACCGACTATGCTGTCCTTACCCTAGTAGGTCGGGGCTCGCTACCTCGTATTTACTTAGGGATGCGCGCTTATGATATATGTATGTGGTACAAGCCGGGGACCCCCAATGATGTTATGATGATGTTTAAGTATTTAAAAGTATGGTTTTAAAAGTAAGCATCCTTATGTATATGCATTTGCCTCATGCATTCATTCATGTTATGCATTATGCCAGGATAGTAATGTTTTATGCTTATGGTTCATGTTAAGAAATTATGCATGATAGGGAATGCCTTATGTTTATGTTTATGTTAAGAAGATGCCCATATTCCATGCTAGGAATTATGCCATGTTAATTATATTTTTATGTTTGTATGTATGTCATGTATCATGCCATGTTAATTATGCTTTTATGTTATATGTATGCCATGTGTCATGCCATGTTAAGTATGTTCCTTTATGTCTATATGTATGCCATGTGTAGATATCGTTAAGAATGGTTGAAGTCTTATGCTTATGATTCATGCCAAGCACCAAGTTATGTAAATGTTTTGTGTGCTTATGTTTAAGTGACGAATGGTTTTAGTGAGTAGGAAAGAGTCTTACTAAGCATATGTGCTTATAGTCTTATTTCCTTGTACCGCAGATCAAGCAAGAGGACAATAGGGGGAAGCAGCAGGAGGGACAAGGATATGTGTGTGGTAGTGACTTGGCCAAGGAAGAGATACATTTACAAGTCTTAAGCTAAAACTGTACTTTTGCTACTTATGTGCTTACTGAATGACTTAGGTGACTTTATGATATGATGTTAAGTATGATATGATGTTAAGTAGGCTATGATGCTAAGTATGAAGTTACTATGCTAAGTTCCATGTCACCATGTTAGGAAGGATAGTTAGGTGCATGTATGTGTAAGATTTAAGTATTCCGCTGCCTTACGATGTTGACATGCCCCTAAGTACGTTAGAGTAACGCCGTTTAAAAAAAAAGCGGGCGTTTCAATCTTGACGACGGGGACAGTTCACTTTCCAATGTCCAGTCTACTTGCACGTGAAGCACTTGCCTTTCGACTTCTTCACGCCACCCCGAGGTGCCTGAGATCCTGCCACCTTTTTGCCTCACCTTGTTTCTTCTTTTTCTTGCCTTTTGGCATAGAAGGAGAAACCTTCTGAGCAATCAAAGCATGAGCACTCTGATGAAAAAGCCCCTCTGCCGTCTGGATTTCTATCAGATGTTCCACCAACGAATATGCACATTTGTTCATATTATAGTTCAAAACTGCTCAAAACTCCTAGGCAGAGACAGGAGAATGATATTGACCTGGGTTTCCCCATTGATCTCTGCTCTAAGGACTTCGATCTCATTGAGATGGGCCATTATCTTAAGGACATGATCCCTCACGGGTGTCCCCTCGACCATGGTAGTCATCATCATGTTCCTCATGGTTTCCCACCTAGCGACCCAATTTTGATGTCCGAAGAGTTCTTTGAGATTGAACATCATATCATAAGCAGTGGAAAAAGCCTGATGCTGATGTTGCAATACATTTGACATAGATGTCAAGATGTATCACCGCGCTATCTCATTTGCTTTGACCCACTTCTTATAACATTCCCTCTCCTCTTCATCAGAATTCTCACTAGGTTTCTCCGGTCAAAACTCGAATAGTACAAACTTGTACTCCTCAGCAGTTAGGACAATGTCCAGGTTCCTTTTCCAGTCAATGTAATTAGGGCCCGTAAGTTTGTTTTCCTTAAGTATCACAGCTAGTGGGTTAAATGTCATTTTGAAAAATCTTTAGAATCACAATGATCACAACTTTAGATTTCAAAAAATATTGATTCCTCAAACAATAAATTTTAAAATCAACCAACACCTCAAAACACCAAGACTTTCGCATACCACGATAGTGTGGACGTATACGAATTCTACATTTGTAAGAGGAGGTCTTACCCATTAATTTTATTATCTTGCCAACCTAACTTTTTGACAAATAAAATTAATAGTTGGTTCTCTTTGGCCCTATAAATAATAACAGTAACTCTGATGGGGAGAATACTATTATTTGCATCTAAGTGTTTTCCATTACACGATACTAAGAAAATTATTTCAGATTATGTGTCGTTCGATGGGGAAAATCACACGATCTTCATTAATTTTCTATAATCATGTCTGACCGAGTGATCTGCAGAATAAGCCCATCCGATGGGGAGGAAGGCACTTAGAGCCAACGCGTAAGCTTGTTCGTATCACTTGTTAAATTAATAATGGAGGTCATGGGACCCTTAGGGTCCCTCTCTCACTTAGTTATTTATAATGAGGAATTTTCATGCACACATGACAAGCACATAAACTAAAAGCAATAAACAAGAAAACTTTTAAAATTTTCCAACTATCATGGCTTTAGTCTATAATGTGCCTCCAGTTATGTCGCCACCTCGTCCGCTCCTCCCTACACCATGTGCAAGCCACCATTGAAGGGATCTCCGAGTCGAGATAAAATGCTATTTATTTGCATCCATCGATCCTATACTCCACAATGGAGTGTATATCAAATCTAGATCGAAAGTAAATAAAAGCGCGACTAAACAGGTGTCGTAATTAATTATAAAAATTAAATACAAATTTAGCCTCGTCAACCCCGAGTATTCAAATAAATTTACAACCATGCACAACCAATCACATACAAACATTATTTTAGCCATAATAGTTGGAAGCTCGTGCCTCTAACCAAAGAGTTAGCCTACACACATCCTACTATTATCTGGCAAAATAAAATACATAATAAAGTGCAAAATATAACCGAATCCAAATCACACAAAATCGAAAACCTCAGCTTTGATACCAATTGTTGCTTGGATTGCGGGTTTCTTAAGCGAATACCGGATCATTCATGGGAAACCTCTCCATGTCCACAGATTAAAATTTTAATCTGAATGGAGACCTATCTCCCAAATGACCATCTTGTCGCCGTACTAATTGATTCGAGTTACTACTTGGCCAAACTTAATGTTCAAGCCTTGTAACTCCCCTAACCAATTAGTCATGGAAAAGTCGACGAGCGGATCGCCGATTTTTGTGTTTATCATCGGGGTCCAATATGACTAATTATCAAAATTAATTATCAAATAATTAACAACAAAGATAATTAATCAAACCACATGAAATGATAGAAAATAAGGAGCCAAAGACAAGGTTATACCTTTTCTTTTACCTCGCAATCTTCTATTGTATGACCCTCGCCTCTTGGGAGTTGTGTGGGCGATGATCTACCATGAACCGAAGTCACCAAGGCCTTCCAATCAATCCCTTCTTCTTCCTTCTTCCATGCACCAAACCAACCCTAGCTCTACGGGTTGCCATCGGCCACCAATTCCTCTCCCATCTTGCACTGCCGGCCACTCCAAGCCACCAAGGTGTCCTGGCCATAAGATATCACAGAGCAGAAAGCAAAGGAAGATGATGAAGAAGAAAACAATCTTCTTCTTCTCAAAACCCTAACCGGTCACCACCTTCCTCTCTCCCACCGGCGCCCCTTGCACCCTCTTCCCCTCCTTGCCGCTGGCTCCTCCTCTTCTTCTCAAGATCACACCGGCCAAGAGAAGAGAAAGAATTCTCTTCTTCCTTGCACCCACAACCAAGAGAAGAGATGGGAGAAAAAAGAAGAGAGGGAGGTCTCTTCTTCCACGCTGCTGGCTGCCCTAGGAGAGAGAAGGAGAGGGAGAGAAGAGAAAAGCCTTGGGTTGGATGTAGAATTAGATGTCTTGGGTTCATAACACCATGGGGTATTTATAGGGCTACAATAGGGACCATGAGGAGGAGTTGGGTCTTGTCCACCTAATGGATCACGGCCCGATCCATTAATGAAGATCCATTCAACTAAAGGCTCTTCATTGAACTACCTCACCAACCCCCATATTTAATTATGGGCTCCACCTATTATGAGTACAAGTATCTTCACGTGTTTAAGATATCGAATGTCCATTGATTAATTTAAATTACTGACAATTTTAATTAATCAACATCTATCTCCTTGATTAGTACCACTCATCCTTATCATAATGTCGGACCAAGTCCACCTACAGGATTTAATATGATGAACCTTATGAGCTCATCAAGGGGGCATCATCAGCCTGACTCACCAAGACATGGTTTTCGTCTATAATCAATGGCACACCATGTAAATAATATTATTTCCCAATTTACAAGGCTTATCAATTTAATAGAATAAATCTCGCTCATTGGTAAATCAAAGAAATAAACACTAAGTACATGTGCCCGTTATTATATCGGGATTAAGAGCATGTACTCCATAATAAACTGAGGTCTGATCCAATTATAAAGTCAGTATAAATTGGATCACCTCTATGTTGGTCCTGCTCAATGCACTCAAAGTGCACTAGTGTAATTCTATGGTCAAGTCAAACCAACACCAAATTACACTACAACCATCTCGATGGTTTGTATAAATTCATCTCGGTTGTGAGCCTCTACTTATACTCTACAAGGAACTGATAACTTGATCTTCTGTGTGACACCACACACCATGTTATCTACAGTGTAAATTATTAGACAATATGCACATACTAATATAATCATGCAAATGGTGATCTTGTGATTCTCTTTCAAAATGAAAATGTCTATATAAAAGCAAGGCTTTTAGTATACATCCTAATAGTGGGGGCAAGTCGCAGCCGGCATGCACTAGCTAGGGCAGGCTACAGCCAGCGTGGGCCAATGGGGGCCGACCATGACCCCCGGGTGACGCTCGACCAGCGAGGGCTGGCCGTGGTCGTCGAGGGCCAGCAAGGGCCAGCCGCGGCACCTGGGGGTGGCCATGACCAGTGGGAGCCGGGCGCGCCGTACAAGGGGCGGCCATGGCACCCGACCACCGGCCAGCGCGAGGCGCCAGTGGATGAGTAAAGAGAGGTTAGAGATAGTTACCGTCGGTCATCAGAGATCGCCCGCACCCCATCGCCTACCACCCTAAATTCCAGACCTAGGGCAAAGGGGAGTGGATCGGGAGCTTTTAAAAAGTCATTTTGGGATGAAATAGTTTTCATCCTAACTTTTGTCACTAAAATTGGAGACAAAAACAAGTTTTCATAGCCATAATTCGAGACGAAATCCTATTTTTGTCGCCAAAATTGGGGACAAAAATAGGTTTTCGTCACCAAAATTTTGGATGAATTTGTGGATTTATCCTAGAATTTAGGATGAATTCTGGATTCGTTCCAGAATGTAAAATAATTATAAATAATTAAATCGAGTCTGAACCCTACTTAGGGATATTGAAATTACATGAAACTGGTTCCTACCTGTTCGTCTATTTCTCCTGAATTTATAAATGCTCTCAAATATCAATTTGAAATAATATATCAAAACCAGTGATTTTTTTATCTGAATTTTATTATTTAAATAGTTTCATTTTAAAAAAATCATAGCTATAAATATATTTGATCTCAAAAATATTTAAGAATATATTTTTAATCAGGAGAGGTACACAAACACATAGATCTAGTTTTGTATCATTCCAAACTCTCTCTAATGTTGATTTATAACTCTAACTTATATTAAACTCAACTACATTTATAATTAAAACATTTACATGTTTAACATAAAATTGAAAACAAAATTTTCAAATCAAAATATGATGTATGAGGATATCTATTTTATCAGAAAAAGTAGACGAATGCATAAGAACCGATTTCATGTAATTTCGATATTTCTAGGTAGGGTTTTAGACTCGATTCAATTATTTATAATTATTTTTCAATCTGGTACGAATCTAGGATTCGTCCCAGATTCCATAGATTCGTCACCAAATCTAGGATGAATCTGTGGATATGTCCTAGAATCTAGGATGAATCCTAGATTCATCCCAGAATTAAAATTAATTATAAATAATTAAATCGAGTCTGAAACCCAACATAGAGATATTAGAATTCCACAAAACCGGTTCCTACGTGTTCGTCTACTTCTCTTGAATTTATAAGTGCTCTTAAATATCACTTTGAAATAATATATCGAAACCAATGATTTTTTTTAACCCAAATTTAATTTTTAAAATAGTTTTGTTTTAAAAGAAAATCACAACTATAAATATATTTGATCTCAAAAATATTTGAACACATTTTTATAATCAGGAGAGCTATACAAACACATAAAACTAGTTTCGTATCATTACAAACTCTCTCTAATGTTAATTTGTAACTCTAACTATATTAAATTCAACTACATTTTCAATTAAAACATTTACATGATTAACATAACCTTAAAAACAAAATTATTGGATCAAAATATGATGTATGAGGATATCTATATTATCAGGAAAAGTAGACAAATGCGTAGGAACCAGTTTCATGTCATTCAGATATCTCTAGGTAGGATTTCAGACTCGATTTAATTATTTATAATTATTTTTTATTCTGGGAAGAATCAAGGATTTGTCCCGGATTCTAGGACAAATCCACAAATTTGTCGCCAAATCTAGGGCGAATCTGTGGATTCATCCCAGAATTATAATTAATTATAAATAATTAAACTAAGTCTGAAACTCTACCTAGAGATATCGGAATTATACGAAACCAGTTCCTACATGTTCGCCTACTTCTCCTGAATTTATAAGTGCTCTCAAATATCAATTTGAAATAATATATCAAAATCAGTGATTTTTTACTCAAATTTGATTTTTTAAATAGTTTCATTTTAAAAAAATCACAGCTATAAATATATTTGATCTCAAAAATATTTGAGAACATTTTTTATAATCAGGAGAGCTACACAAACACATAGAACTAGTTTCATATCATTCCAAACTCTCTCTAACATAATTTGTAACTCTAACCTATATTAAACTCAACTACATTTACAATTAAAACATTTACATGTTTAACTTACCTTTGAAAACAAAAACTATTGGATCAAAATATGATGTATGAGGATATCTATATTATCAATAAAAGTAGACGAACACGTAGGAACTAGTTTTGTGTAATTCCGATATCTCTAGGTAGGGTTTCGGACATGGTTAAATTTTTATAATTATTTTTCATTTTGGACGAATCCACAGATTTGTCCCAGATTTAGAGATGAATCTACAGATTCATCCCAAATTTAGAGATGAATCCGAGATTTATCCCTAATTTATAAAAAATAATTATAATTATTATTATGTTTTTAGGGAATTCTGTGATGAATTTATTATTCGTCGTAAATTTTGTGACAAATTTGGGCATATCAACTTATACCCATTCATTCCGAGGCCACACCTACAAGGAGATTCTTACTTAAGATGTCAATGTATAAGCATCAATGACCAAGATAACTTAAATGCCTCAAGTTGATGGAAATTTGCACTAGAGCTGCAATGAGATCTTCATAGACATGTATAAAACTTCATGAAGTCTCATTACATGTCACATCTAATGAATTAGATATCCTTAACCAACATCTATATACTCTCAATATTCTAATGTTTCTAGCCAATAAGACCTGACTGCTTGGATAAAATAAAGAGCATAACTCATGTGAGTAGATTATATATATTTTTAGGCAATGTTTGATGCATATTCACTTGTATTTCTTGAGCATGATCTACGTTATCACACCTATTTTATAATTTTATTAGCATGATTACTCTTTTTGTTCAGAGATATGTTTTTAGCTTATTTTCCTTGATAAGACGTGATTTCGAGCGAGAATGGAGCAAAAAACACATGTTGGAACAACTTTGGAGGAAAGAACAGAAAAACAAGGTCATGTCTACCTTAGCACGACTGTGTCCTAGCTAGAAGGTGCCAGGTTCAGGGGGAGTCTTTATTTTTGCCGATTTTTATTTTTAGAAAACTATTTTTCAAAAATTATACTTTTCAAAAATCCATATCTTTCAAAAGGGTTTGTGCTTTAAAAAATTATTATCATTTCCAAATGTGTTTCGAAAAATATTTTTCAAAAACTTATTATGTCATTCAAAACATTTTTCAAAAATTATTTCTTTGAAAGTTATCATATTCTTTCAAAAATATTTTTCAATAATTATTTTAATTGCTCTTATGATTTGGATAAACTCTAAGGACACATAGGATGATTTATTAATGATCTACAAGAATTTCTAATATTGTGTCAGATTTAGGGGGAGTCCAAGTCAAAAGAAATTAATGTATTATTCCTGATTATTTCAAAATATTTCTTAATGTTTTTAACTTTTTTCGTTTGAATCAAGTCCTAAGACTCAGAGGAAGATCAACTTATGGTCAACAAGCATCCTAGGACTGTGTCAGGTTTTTGGGGAGGTTCAAATTAAAAGAATCATTAGAAATTTCAAAAAATGTTATATTTTTATAAAACCACTATCTTTTTTTTTAAAAAAAATAAATACTTTTGAAAAGACAATATTCTCATTTTTCAAAACTTATTTCGAAAATCTTTTGTTTTTTGAAATATCTTTGAAAATAATTTTTCTTTGAGTTAGGAAAACTTTCCAAGACACTTAGGAAAATTTTCCTTATAGTTAACAAGATATCCTAGGATTGTGTCAGACAGGAAAAGAAACCAAATCAAGAAAATTATTATTTTTCAAAACCAAAATACATTGAAAATCCCTAAGACACATAGGAATATTTTTGTGGTCAACAAGATTCCTAGGATTGTGTCAGACTTAGGAAAATTCAAATTCCTCTTAAAAAAATTCACATATTGTTGGTGCAATGTTTTTGAAGTACTTAGTGTCATTTTAGAATATTTTCTAAACAAGTACTTAATTTTTTTTAAAAAAGGAAGAGTTTTTGAAAATCATTTTTTTAAAAATATCTTAAGTATTTTCAAAAAGGGGGACAAAGATTATCTTAAAAGGGGGAGAGAGACTTAAGTTAGATTTTTTTTCCAAAAATCTTATTATTGGTGCAATTTTTTTTATTTGCTATTTCCTTTTGATGTGTGATAAAGGGGGAGAGAGGCTTAAGTTAGTTTTTTTTTTCAATTTCTCCTAAGTATTGAACCTAGAACCCTTATACCTAACCTAACTTAAGATTATTGTCAAACATCAAAAAGGGGGAGATTGTTGGTGCAAAGAGCATTAGTGATGAACAGTCATCCTCTAGGGTTTCGATGTTTGACAATATACTAAGATTAGTCAAGGTGATCATGGGTTAAGCCAAATAGGACCTGATATTTGGTAGGATTTACCCAGGTTTTATCAAGCTTGACAATGGGTTAGCCAAACTATGACCTGATGTTTGGCAGAACTATAAGTGACAATATACCTAAGGTTTAGTCAAAGTCGTCAAGGGTTAAGCCAAACAGAACTTGATGTTTGGTAGGGCAAACCCAGGTTTGGTCAGGTTGACAAAGGGATAGCCAAACAGGATTTGATGTTTGGCAGAGTGAATAAAACCCAGGGTTGGTCAGTTTGACCAAGGGATTAAACTGAATCGGACTTGAGGTTTCGTATACTTACTTGAAAGGTGGAAGGACGAAGTCTAGTCAGGATTAAGATGACTAGCAAAGAAGTGATTGTGGTGGAAGAAATCCTAGAGAGTGAAGCTGGGTCCTAGCAAGGGAAGCTAGGTGAAAGAAATCCTAGTGAGTGAAACTAGGTGGACTAAATTCTGGTGAGTGAAGTTGGGTCCTAGTGAGTGAAGATAGGTGGACTAAGTCCTGGTGAGTGTAACTAGGCACGAAGTCTTGGATCGGGGGACTGAGCACTAAGTCATGGTCAAGGAACGGGCAAAGGAGTCTTTGCCGAGTGAGGATTGTGGATAGAAGTAGAGACGGGTCAAGATCAGACGTCTCAAGATCTGAGTTCTCGGAGGCCGAGCAAAAGTCCAGTCGGAGGTCCCGGTTGGCAAAAGCTTTAGCCGACGGGGATCGCAGACAGAAGTAGAGATGGGTTGAAGTCGGACGTCTCGAGATCCAAGTTCTCAGAGGCTAAGCAAAAGTCCAACCGGAGGTCTCGACTGGCAAAAGATAACTTCTCCAAGGTGGAGTAGCTGAGGATGTGTTCCCCAGGAAAGCGAACATTAGGCGTCGGTTTGACCTAGGGTTTCAGGTGAAATCCAAAGTCAGAACCAAAAAATAAGGCTATGATTATTTGTGTTTTTGTCTTGTGTTTGGTGTCATGCAGGTAACTAGAGTTGGAGGCAAGATAGGAGAGCAAACACAGGAAAAACGCGACCTGGGAAATGGCTTCCTGGGCGCCTGACTTGAATCAGGCGCCCAATAAATCCTTTCCCAAGCACCTAAGAGCTTCCCAAGCACCTGGGAAGGGTTGGTTTCATCCATATGCATGCTTCGCTGCTACGGATGAATTTTGACCACACGTGGCAGGCGCCCGAGAGCCCTCAGGCGCCCAAGAATGCAGTATATAAAGGGGTTCGACCCGTAACATCAGAACAACAATTTCTACATCCGTTAAAGCAATCTGTGCAAAGCAAAAGTGCTCAAGGCGAAACTTTGCCACCAAGGAGGCTCCAGGAGGAAGTACGATGCACTTCGAACTTCCGGATTGGCCGGATCTTCACTTTTTCGTTGGTTTGCTTTTCCGTTTACAAGTTGAATTTAATTTTATTCTTTTGTACTTGTAATTCAAACTGTAAGAGGGGTATTTTCCACCTCCGAAAATTCTGAAAAGGAGACTATTGGTGGACTCACGCCGAGTACATAGGCCTTGGATGTAATGACCCTGGGGGTCGGGAACCAAGTAAATAAACCCGCTTGTCTCCTGTCTTTCTTTTATTTTCTTTATTATTTCTGCTGCGTACTAACTTTGATAGAACGATGATCAAATGAAGTTTTCTGACAAAATTACTCGAGTTGATATTCACCCCCTCTATCGACCGACACCGATCCTACACCCGTAATTAGGCCTTAGACGTACTGACCCTTGGGGGTTGGGAAACAAGTAAATCCCACGAGTTATTGCTGTATTTTTCTTATTTTATATTCCGCTACGTACTAACACTCTGATAGCAAGAATGAATGAATGGACGACGATGTTCCACAAAAAGAATACAAGTCGATATTTACCCCCCTCTATCGACGCAACCGATCCCACAATTGGTATCAGAGTGAGTGGCTCTGATCGAACTCACCGTCAAAGGATCAAGAAGCTTAGGAATTGAGGGAGAGAAAGGGTCAAAAAGTTATATTTTTATAATGTTTAATTTTAAATTTCATATAATCTGTTTCAAGTGCAGGGAGAGAGGGCACTATAAAAACCAATGTCCAACTCGTAAGACTCGTACATCACCACCAACGGCAACGGAGGTACCAGCGCTAGGAGCCCGAAGGGAAAAGAGCCACATCATGTGCTTTACGTGCCAAATCTACGAACACTACAAGAGTCAGTGTCCAAACTAGAGGATAAGCGGGTCCAAAACTGCAGGAAATGGGAAAAAGGTAAAGAAGGTACAAAATTTTAATTCTTATAGTAATATTCCTGTCAATTTAGATTCAAATGTATATAATAAATTTTCTTTCCAAAATTACTCCTATGCATGCAAACTTAACATTTAATTTTTTGGATAAGTTGGATTTCTATATAGTAAGCTAAATGTCTTACATGATAAATTAGCTAGTAATAGTACCAAATCAAACATTGATAATGGTAGAATATTGATTATTAATTCTTAATCTTTAATATTAATTCTATAATATTAGAAATTAATTCTAACATTTTACTGATAATTTAACTAATGTTGAAGATAACAATGAAACTGTAATTAATTATTCTGAAGATAATAATCAAATTTTAATTAATAATTCTGAATACAATAATAAAACTATAATTAATAATTCTAAAGATAATACTCAATCTTCTATTAATATTTTTGAAAATAATGTTCAACCTTTAGTTAATAATGATTCAAATCAGTTTGAAGATAATGATGAAATTTTAATTAACAATTCTCAAGATAATTCTAATAACCTTGAAGATAATTGTAAATCCTTAATTAATTATTCTACTTATTTTGAAGATAATGATACAACCTTAATTAGCAATCCTGAAAATTATCTACTTATTTTGAAGATAATGATACAACATTTAATAATTCTGAATATAACTCTGAAGATTAAGAAGAATATGATTCTGAAGCTAAAGATGAATTTATTAAAATTGAAGCAATGATTAAAAAGGCTTACAACAATTCAAATAAAATAGAAATATTAAATAATTGAAAACTTAAAAATAAAAGAAATAATAGATGAATCAGATTTTTTGAATTAATGAAAATGATGCAATTAATCCCAAAATTATTATTTAAATCTTAAAAACTTCAATCATAATTAAATAATAAATTCAAATTCAATTATTAAAAACTTCAATCTTAATTAATCACAATTCTTAAAAACTTAAATCTTTATTAATAATTCAAATATTAAATCCTAATTTAATTTTTTAAAATTTAAATCTTAATTAATCACTCAAATCTTAAATCCTAATTTAATTCTTAAAAACTTAAATGTTAATTAATCACTCAAATTTTAAATATTAATTTAATTTTTAAAAAACTTAAATATTAATTAATCACTCAAATCTTAAATCCTATTTTAATTCTTAAAAACTTAAATCTTAATTAATAATTCAAATCGTAAATCCTAATTTAATTTTTAAAAACTTAAATCTTAATTAATAATTTAAATCTTAAATTCTAATAATTCTTAAAATATTTAAAACTAATTTAATAAATCTTAAATTTTAATTAACAGTCAACTTTAATTAGAAACTCAATCCTTAATTCAAAATTCAAATTCATAAACTAAATTTAAATTAATTACCTTCAATTATGAAACTAAATAAAATTCTACTCAACTAAAACATTAAACTTAATAATAACAATAAATATGTCAAAGTGAGTTAACATATTCGAGGGTTCACATGTTTTGTATCAAAAATTATCATATTCTTTCAAATATATTTTTTCTAAAATATGCATTAATTGCTCTTATGATATAGATAAACTCTAAAGGTATAAAGGAAGTTTTCCTTATTATCTGCAAGGATTTCTAAGATTGTGTTAGAATTAAGGGGAGTCCCAATCAAAAGAATAATTCATCCTTTAATTTCTGATTACTTCAAAATATTTCTTAAAATCTTTTTGCAATTCTTTTCGTTTGAATCAAATCCTAAGACTCAGAGGAAGATTAACTTGTGACCAACAAGCTTCCTAGGACTGTGTTAGGTTTAGGGGGAGGTTCAAATTGTGACCAACAAGCTTTCGGTCCGGATTTAATCATGACCCATAATTACCGCAACGGTCCGGATTTAATGGCTGCATGGACTGTTGCAAGAGTTATCCCGTAATTGATAATTATGGGGGCGTGGCGAAGATCGTGGGGACACGTGCGACTGCCACCTCAGGTATAAAAAGTACTCCAACCCCTCCAGTAAAGGGGGTTACACACTCTCTAACTTAGACATTCTCCTTTCTTTCATCCATCTCTTATACTATAGCACTGACTTGAGCACCGGAGTGGGCTCTGCCGGACAACCTCTGGTGTGTTCCCATTAACGCTCGTGTTAATCTCGCTGAACAGAAGTTCTTCCCCCAGCGTCAACATCCGCGTGGGTGAGCTTTTCTTCTCTTATCGTCATCTCGGTGGATTGAACTTGGTGACTGGTTGTCGACGACGATTCCTTCTGGAATAAGATTGGCGCCATCTGTGAGAAACCAATAAAGCACCAGAAGGAGCACCGATGGCAGAGCCAGCGGGACAATCCATCGTCCTGACAAAAGAGGAACTAGATCACTTGGTGGCCAACGCCATCAAAGGGGCACTCCAACAGTAACAAATGGAGGCAGCCGCTTCACAGAGAAGGGCTTCGGGGCATGAGGAGATCCTCGTGACCTCCGAGGTCCTACTGGAGGGGACCCCAACCGTGCGAGGAAATCTTACACTCAGTGTGTGGAGAATTATTCCATAATCTCCTTTAGCCCAGAAGATCTGGAGGACACAGAAACCTCCCATGAGGACGCCTTGATAATTCTTGCGCGTGTCACAAATTATGAGGTCAAGCGTGTCTTCGTGGATACAAGTAGTTCTATGAACATCTTGTACAAGGCTGCTCTAGATCAGATGTATATTGATGAGGATGAATTGCTTCCAGTTTCGACCCTGCCCTTCAATTTTGTCGAATATCGTGTACAACCGGTAGGGCAGATTACCCTATCGCTGTCGTTAGGCAGGGACACTCTGGAGACGACTAGGAGGACTCCTTTCCTAGTCTTGGATGCTCCTTTGTCCTACGATGCTATCATGGGATGCCTGACGTTTAGTGTAACGCCCGCCCTTCCCAGCCTTACGATGCAGGCGGAAGGCGGCGTTACACTAACATACATATAGGCATATGAAAATCTTAATGCAGCGGAATAATTTAAAACTTTATTCATATGCGTTTAAACCATCCAATTAAAACTTGAAACATGTTGATGTATCTTAGCTATCATTCTTAACATGGTTACTTGGTAAACTTAGCATTGTCATAACATAAAACATAGCATGTGAGACATAACATTCTTGAACATACTTGCATTAAACATAACTTATCCTACCATCAAGCTTAAGCCAACTTATTGTTCTAAATGAACACATCATGGTATAGCATGTTAACATTATGATTTAGCAATGATAAGTATAGCAATAAAGCAAGGTATAAAAATCACATAAGCAACATGAGTAGTAGGTGTGTTTTTAGACAAAACCATCATAAGTATAGCATGAAACTAAAGAGGACAATGCAAAATATAAGACATGTGACAAAGTATAAGTATTAGAATCTTTTTCTTTTTCTTTTGCCATGTCACTGCCACACACACACACACACACTTGCCCCTCCTGCTGCTTCCTTTAGCTTAATATCCTCTTGCTTGATCTGCGGTATAAGAAAGTAAAACTTATAAGCACATAGGCTTAGTAAGATTCTTTCCTACTCACTAAAATCATACGTCACATATAGTCAATAGAAAGACATAACATGTAAAGTGTAACATAAAACAAAACATATCATGAGAGGGTATTCATAAAGCATTTGAAATGAAGAGGCATATAAATGTACATGAAAATACATAATCATATAGAAGTGCTTAACATGAAATGATGGTGCATAGAGTTCATGGAATAAGAAGTACTTAACATAAAATATAAGCATATGAACATACTTGACATGGCATAGTTCTTGACATAAACATAAGCATATGACATACTTGACATGGAATAGTTCTTCACATAAACATAAGCATAAGACATACTTGACATGGCATAGATGCATAACATGAATGAATGCATGAATTAAATGCACATAACATAAGAATGATTATTTGAAAATCATAATTATAAATACTTAAACATAATCTCAACATCATGGGGGGCCTCGGCTTGTACCACATACATACATCCATCATTTGCGCGCATCCCTATGTAAATGTGAGGTAGCTAGTCTTGACCTACTAGGCTACTAGGTTACCTTCAACCTAGGGACAACTGCGGTAGTCCAGAATCGTGGCTTTCATAAGGAGCCCATCCCTGTTGGACAGCTACGGTAGTCTCAGAACCAAGGACAGCTACGGTAGTCCTGAACCGAGGCTTTCATTAAGGAGCCCATCCCTTGGACCTTTTTAGGGTCCGGTACAAGCCCATCCATAAAGTAAAATAGCTTCACATGCTTCTTTTTACATTATAAGAATTACTCTTGGCATTTCATCATTCATAGAACTTACATCACATAATTAAAGACATAAACATGATCTTAATACATGAAGCATGGTATAAAGCATACTTAGCATTTCATCATTCATAGTTAATGCATAACATCATTATGCCTTAAAGGCATGAACATCATCTTCATTCATCATCTTCATTCATAAGGCATGACATACATACATAATTATTCCTTAAGGCATAAACATCATCTTAGTTCATAAAGCATGCATGATCATGGTACATAGGGCAAGCATGCATAGATAAGTTTTTACATACATGGTACATATCACATAGCATACATGATCATGGTATCTATCATAAAGCATGCATGGGTAGGATCCATATGAACATGTTATATACTACATAGGTTCATGACATTCAACATAAACAGGCGTAGGTCTACATCACCATAATATACATATGTTCAAGGCATTTAACCTAATGCATGCATAATTCTACATAAACATGATGCATACTTCACAACACATATGTTCATGGTATATGGTTTAAAACATTCATGAATAAAACCTACTAAAACATGACACATAATATAAGCATACAAGGTCATGATGCATAGCACATAAAGTTAGGTTTTAGGTATCATAAAATTCATACAACATGCTTGAACATATATCTACATCATAATAAGCCATAAACAAGTATACTTGAAACCTTAGACTAACCCAAACCCTAGATTTGGTGCTTGGCTGAAAGTTATAGATGGGAGTCCCCTTTATTCAAGTAACATGTGAGGTACCATAACTAAAGTAATGCCTATACAATACATACAATGCCATAGGAAGCCATTAGAACACATGATTGGGGCTAACCCTAATTCCTAGCATCAGTTTGGGTCTTGGCTGAATCCCTAGAGGGATCACAAGGGGATGTAAAAATCATATAATTCACAATTAACATCCATTGTATCATAGGGAATCATAATAAGCATGCTTGGAGGGTTAGATCTAATCCTAACCATGAAAATGGGGAAGGACCGAAAGTTCATATGGGCTTGTTGGTGTTACAAAAATTCCACAACTCACAATTCATTCTTATTTTATCATGAGAAAGCATTTGGAACCATAAGTGAGGTTTTAACATCATCCCAAACCCTAAAAGGGTGCTTGGCCGAAACCCTAGGAAGCCCTAAACCCATGGGTTTCTCAACATAGAGCCCAAAAAAATCTTAAATCATGGAAGACAACATAAAAACTATTATACCACAGGTGAGGGAGTCTTACATCTCTTTATCTTGGTTATAAACCTTGAATAGAGAAACAAAAGAAAACCTTCTTGATCTTAGAATACCCTTTGCCCTTGTAGCCTTGTAGAAGAACTTGGATCTTCAAGAGGGAGTCCTCTTGTGAAGTTTTCCAAGGGGAAAATCCCTTTGTGGCTCACGGCAAGAAGGAGGCAAGGAGGAGGAAGAAGAGGAGAGGAAGAGCCTTGGTGGAAGAAGAAAAGGAGAAAAGTAACTCAAGTGTCTCTTCCCTTCTCATCTACTTCCTTTATACTAAGTGAAGGGGCATGGTGACTCTTCACATGGTGCCTCTTCACCTCCTTTTAGCCTCAACTAAAATCTCCTTTCTTTTTCCAATAGCACTCCCTTGCTAGGTGAATTGATTAGTACATGCATGATGAGGCTCTAGGTCCAAGGTTCAATCCTTGGTGCATGCACTTTCTTTTTATCCCATTTACTCTTGTTTTTGGCAAGGCTCACATAAGAGCCCACCAAAAGTCATGCTAATATTCCTAATTGGAACTCATTTCTATTTATGTTAAATTCTACCTAAGGTCCACTACTAGCCATGGTACTAGAAGAGCCCATGTAAGGCCCATTAGTACTTAGCTTTTAAATCTATATAAGAAATCATGCTAAGATTCATGCTAGTATTCATATGTTACTCAAGAATCCATATAGGCATGATCAATATTTTACAGAAAAATATTGAGAGGATTTTACGGGCGTTACGCTTAGTATATTCTGGGTGGTGGTATCTGTCTATCATCAAAAAATCAAATTTTCGGTAGGCGATCAAGTAGCTGAAGTCAAAGGAGACCAATGGGTGTCTGGGCAATGCTGCAGCAGAGGAGTCAGATTGGAATCACACCAGAATGAAATCCCATCAAGCCCTACAAATTGATCTCGCGGCCTGCGAGAAGATAAAGGACCCAAAGAAGAAAGGAGGGAGGTCGGGAGCGAGGAGGTCCAGATTCACCCTCAACAGGAGTGGGGAGTTACGAGGATCGCCACCGACCTTGCACAAGAAGTAAGAGGTTGTCTTTTAGACTGCCTGCAGAGCCATAAAGATGTCTTTGCCTGGGCCACCGAAGAAATCAATGGGGTCCCCCCGATGCTAGCCATGCATCACCTGCATGTTACCCCTGGAGCCCGACCAGTGATGTAGAGGCGGAGGCACTTTACACCAGAATAGGATAAGGTTATCAGGGATGAAGTCAACAAACTGTTAAAGCCTGGTCATATAAGGGAAGTTCAATTCCCGACATGGTTAGCTAATGCCGTCCTTGTCCCTAAGCCCGGGGGTAAATAGCGGGTATGTATTGACATTCATGATTTGAACAAGGCCTAGCATAAAGACTGTTACCCCTTGCCTTGAATAGACCGGTTAGTATACTCTATGGCCGATTGTGAGTTCATTTCAATGTTGGATGCTTATCAAGGCTACCATCAAGTTCCGCTTGCTCCCGAATGTTGGATCGAGAGAATACGATAGAGGGGGGGGGGGTGAATATCGTAAAACCGTTTCGAATTAGAAAAGAGAATGCGTAGCGGAAAGTTAAGACAAAAACACACAGAACACAATTGTTTTTACTTGGTTCGGAGTCGTGGTCGGCTCCTAATCCAAGGCCCACGGTCCTTGACCATTTACTGCGGGCAATTCTATAATGCACAAAGTTTTACAGAGAATTGTATAGTAGTATTGCAGTAAAAGGAATAATTTAACTCTTCGTTATCGAGGCTCGGTGTGGATCGTACTTTGGTGCGTAGGGTCGTCGTCAGCACTAGAACCTCAAGATCAGAAGTTTCCGGAGCAGAGCGCTTGAGGTAAGAGCATTGATGCGTTGAGAAAAGTGTGTTCTGAAGCCTTGGGGGCCGAACCCCTTTTATAGTGCACCTGGGGGCGCCGTGGGCGTTGGGGGCACCCTCCACGTGCCTCTTGATCTGCAAACCCCTATTCGGAACTCGGTCAGCCCTTGTCCCTCCAGGATCGGGCTCAGAGTTTGACGGGGGCGCCCGAGACACTGGGGGTGCCCCTGTTGAACTGGTCCGCTGGCTTCTCGGCTGAACTCGCTTCGTTGGCTTGGACCCAGGGCGCCTGAGGCATCTGGGGTGCCTGGGACCATCAGGGCGCCCGGGACCATCAGGGCGCCTAGCCCAGTTAGTCTTCGAAGCGATTCTTGCTCAACTTGTTTTGCCTTGACCTTGGGGGCGCCCGGGACCTCCGGGGCACCCTGCCCAGCTGCTGCCCCTCTCCTTTGGGGCGTTCTGAGCTACAGAAACTCGTTCCTTCGGTCCTACATCCAGGGTTAGTTCCAAAATAGCAAAGCAAGAGTGTTAGATAATTTTTCTTACAACCGTAAATGTCTTGGTTCTGACTTCGGGTATCCAAAATGAAACCCTAGGTCGAAACGACACCTACTGTTCCCTCGACGGGGAACGCATCCTCACCTACTCCTCTCAGGAGAATTTATCTTTTGCCAACCGGCTCCTCCGGTTGGACTTTTGCCCAATAATCCTTCGCCAGGTGCCTAGCAGCCCTTCGCCAGATCTTCGGTACCAAGCAGTCCTTCGCCCAGTGCCTAGTAGTCCTTCGCTAGGGCTTCGGTACCAAGCAATCCTTCGCTAGGTGCCTAGCAGTCCCTCGCCAGGTCTTAGACTGCTAGCAGCCCTTCGCTAGGTGGCCAGCAGCCCTTCACCAGGTCTTAGTGTTTCGATGCCTAGCAGCCCTTCGCTAGGTGCCTAGCAGTCCTTCGTCAGTTCTTTGATTCCTGGCAGTCCTTCGCCAGGTGCCTAGCAGCCCTTCGCCAGGTCTTCGATTCCTGGCAGTCCTTCGCCAGGTCTTCAACTCCTAGCAGTCCTTCGCCAGGACTTCTTTCTGCACACTTAGTAACATCGTTAGATCAGAAACAGTTCTTAACTTTGAATCCTTTGCCAATATCAAAACAAGGTTCGATATGGTGCTCCCTGCACCAACAATCTCCCCCTTTTTAATTTATGGAAACACAATTCAATGTTAAGTAAAAATTATAACATATTAAGCAATAAGGTTAAGACCAAATGAAAAGGAACCAGTTTTGAACTGTAAAAAAAATTTTATTTCCCCTTTTCCCTGTAACCCAGAAGTATTGTGTTATAAAACACTTAACTTTGACCTTTCCTCACCCTTTGACATATATCAAAAAAGATATTTATGGATGAACAAAATATCCAAGAGGGATTTTTGAGTTTTTCCAAAATAACTTTAAGTAATGGATTTCACAATTTCCCAAAAACATAGTTGTCAAGAAAAACTTTGAGTAATGGATTTCATAATTTTTCAAAAAATGATGTTCAAAGTAATGGATGTTTTGAAAATGCATGAAGCTCCCCCTTAATGTGACAACTCTTCTCCTTATATTTTAGGATAAAAAAAACTTGCAAAAGCTTGCAACATAATTTTCAAGAAAAACTTAACAGTAGCTTACTTGGCCAACATTTTGAAAACAAATTTCCTTTAAAAAAAATTTCAACCTTTGTATACGTAGAAAAATTTCCTTGGAACATATTTTGTGCATTTAAAACTATTTAAAAAAAATCTTTAAATGGACATGTTTTTGCCAAAACAAAGATTTATTTACTAAGAAAACTTTACTTAGAAACATTTGCCCAAAAAAAATTCCAAAGGTTTTGCTCTGACAAACTTTGTTTACTAAGGAAAATTTTACTTAGGAATAAAACTATTTTTAAAATAAATGCACTTAGACAATTTTGAAGTTCTTTAGAAATTTTGAAAGTACTTTGAAAAATGCTTAGACCAATTTTAAAGCACTTAGAAATACTTAACTTTTTGTGAAAATGAAAATAATTTCTCTCTCTTTTCTATTTCTCTCCCCCTTGGCCATATATCAATAAGGAGCTTTTGAAAGAAGATTTAAGAAAGAAATGTGTGTATCGGAGCTTATGAGTTTTGAAAAAAATACTTAGTATAATTCTGAAAGTATAACAAGCAGCTTAAATTGTACCAAAGAAAAATTCTACTTTAAAAAGTATTGTGAATTTAAAAAAAATATTTTGTATTTGTAGGCAAGTCTTTAGAAAATTCACGCACTTAGAACACTATTGCCTTAGAAAAACTTTCATTTAGAAAAGATTTTTTGAAAGATTGCTCTCATAAAAATATTTTTATTTAACAAATAGTACATTTGGAAGAATACAAAAAAAAATTTATTCAAAAGAAAATTAGAAACACATTTTCACTTTGAAAAAGATTGAAAAAATTGTTCTTTGAAACATGTTTAGTATTGCACTTTAAAACAAATATTCGTACTTTGTAAACATTAGTGCTTTGAAACAGTATTAGTACTTTTGAAGGATATTATGCATTTTTGACAAATATAAGTACTAATAAGTGCTCTTGAACAATGATATTTTGAAAACATAATACTTTACTTGACTTGGTTTCTTTTCCAGTCTGACACAATCCTGGAAACCTTGTTAACTACAAGGACATTTCCTTAAGTGTCCTGGAAATTAGCCAAACTCAAGTAAATATAATTTCAAAGAGTATTTCAAAAAATTTTATAAGCCACAAAAGTTTTGAAAAATAGTAAATATATTATTTTGAAATGTTTAATAACTCTTTTAATATGACCTCCCCCTAAACTTGACTCAGTCCTAGGAAGATTGTTATTACAAGTCCTCTTCCTCTGAGTCCTTAGGATTTGGTTCAGATCAAAAGAATTATCTAATAATTCCAAAAAGTAATTGTCAGAAAATTCTTGAAAAATAATATTCAGATAGTTTTCTTTTAGACTCCCCCTAAATTTGATGCATCCTAGGAGTCCTTGTTGATCATGAAGAAGATCTCCTCTGTGTCTTTAGGGTTTATCAATATTACAAGAACATTTTTGAATAACTTTTTGAGTATGATAATTTTCAAGGAGATAGTAATATACTAAGGTTTTTGAACCAATTTTTGAAAACCTTATTTTGAAATGTTAATAGGTTTTAGAGCATAAGGTTTTTAAAAAATCTGAATTTTTTGAAAAAGAAAAAAAAACTTCCCCTGTATCTGACACTGTCTGACTTTATCTAAGTACCTTAAGGAACTTCAGTGTTGACCAGGTTTGACTATGTTGACTATGGTTTGACTATGTTGACTATGTTTGACCAATCAATGACTAAATCAAAACAAGCCCTAGACTCTATTTATTGTGATATTTGACATGAAGTTAAAAAAATGTTAGGAGTGAAAAAGTAGGGTACAGTACAATAAATTAAAAAAAATAGTGGTAAGTTTGAATAACTTTTGCAAACCTTTTTATTTAAAAGGATAGTGAATCATCGTTTTAGGTCCTAGATATCTCACCTAGTTTTACGTGATCAAACATGTTAACCTTATAGATTTTGTGAGATAAATATTTTAATTTTGAGAAAACTGGTTAATTTTATTGATTTTGAAAAATGTGTTAAATCTAAGATTTACTGAAAATTTGTGTTAGATTCGAATTTGACAAAGAATAAATTAAATTTGAATTTCAAAAATTAGCTTCCAGGTCTTGGCGAGGCTCTAGGCCTTCTTTGGCCGTAGCCTTATTGGATCATCAACCCTTTCCTTGATAAAGCCTTTTAGTGAAATTTCATTTTGAAAATTACTTTTTGAGAAATTCTGGTCTAACTAGTTTGGGTCTTGGATCGGTAGCTTCGGCTAGTTCCACCAGTCTAAAGAGACCAAGTAGTGTATACTTGACCTTATTAGAAAAGGCTTCCCTAATGTACTATCATCTCACCACCACCCAATACTATGTTGTTCAAATTTCAAATAAATCATTTTAGTCTTTAAACTAACCAATCCTAATTCTAAGCAAAAAAAACATAAGCGAGAAAAGTAATCATCTAAGTCACGTCATAATCGTAATAATATTCTGGATTTTCAAAATCAGCAATATTATGAATTAAATTTTCATATGAATTAAAGTTACCCATCTTTCTTTTGCTTGACTATTTTTTCGACATTTTGTAGTGGTCGCGAGCCATTCGGACTTGCTTCCGATGATCCCCTTCTTCGTTGTCAGATTTTGAGTCTGAGTCGGACTCCGGTACTGGTTGAGGCCTCTTTTGCAGTTTTCTTGGAGTTTTCCCTGAAATAGAATTTACACCTTCCTCGACCATCACAGTATCTGTTTGATTATTTAATTCTAATTTTGAAAAGAATTTAAAATTGATTACCGTCTCAGTCAATTCGTCTTCTAAATCTAGCTTATATTCGCAGTCAGGTATGGATTCTTTCTCATCTTCTGATCCGGAGTCACTTTTGAAGTCGTGTGCTAACTCTTCTAAGATCTCAATATCGGAGCTCTCTTCATGTAGATTGATCAGCTTCTCCCACATCTCTTTAGCACAGTTGAAGGATCCAACCTGCTTCAATTCTTCATTGGTTAGGCAACATTGTAGTATTGCAGTCGCCTTTGCATCTGCCTCGATCTTCATCAGAGTTGGTTCGTCCAATTTATCCCAGGCGATCGACATTCCATCTTCTGTAGTTACGGTAAATCCCGTTTGGATTATCATCCATAGATCTAGATGGGCCTTTAGGTGGGATTCCATTAGACCCTTATAGGTTCCGAAGTTCTCGCTAGAGAATAGAGGCGGACGAACACTGTTCCATTCTTGATTGGCCATTAAGGATAAATCTTGCACATACAAAAAAAATAGAAATGTACCAATACTTGGTCTTAGATTAGTAGTGCGGGAGAGAGAAAAAATAGCCTAAGATAAATATTGCATGAATTTCGAGGCATAATAAAAATAATAATAATAAAAAGTTTGTGATTTTTTTTGGAAAATAATAATTTTTTTTTAAAATATGATTAAGAGTTAACAAAATGCTTGAATTAAGATAGCACGAATTTCGAGAAAAAAATATTAAAATAATAGGAAAAAATTTATGACAAATTTTCAAAAATTGATCGTTTTATCAATTCTGACTTATGGTGAAAAAATAAAAATTCAAAATTGAAAAAGGCGTGGTGTTGCACCAAACTCGATTAACGAGAATGTTTTAAAAAAAGATAAAATAATTTTGAAAATCCGAAAAAACTCTCAAATTGGTGGTTGCACCAAATTTGAGCTACCCCGCTATGATAACACTTGTTGGATCGAGAGAATACGATAGAGGGGGGGGTGAATATCATAAAACCGTTTCGGATTAGAAAAGAGAATGCATAGCAGAAAGTTAAGACAAAAACACACAGAACACAATTATTTTTACTTGGTTCGGAGTCGCAGTCGGCCCCTACTCCAAGGCCCACGGTCCTTGACCGTTTACTGCGGGAAATTCTATAATGCGCAAAGTTTTACAGAGAATTGTACAGTAGTATTGCAGTAAAAGGAATAATTTAACTCTTCATTACCGACGCCCGGTGTGGATCGTACTTCGGTGCGTAGGGTCGTCGTCGGCGCTAGAACCTCGAGATCAGAAGTTTTCGGAGCAGAGCTCTTGAACGAAGAGCGTTGAGAAAAGTGTGTTCTGAAGCCTAGGGGGTCGAACCCCTTTTATCGTGCACCTGGGGGCGCCCTGGATGTTGGGGGCGCCCTCCACGTGCCTCTTGATCCGCAAAACCCTATTCGGAACTCGGTCAGCCCTAATCCCTCCAGGATCGGGCTCAGAGTTTGACGGGGGTGCCCCGGTTGAATTGGTCCACTGGCTTCTCGGCTGAACTCGCTTCGTTGGCTTGGACCCAGGTGTAATGCCCGCCCCTTACCGTTAGGCGGCGCGTTACCTTTAACCCTTTTCTTTTTTTCTTACTTACTTATATCATTGCGTATGAATCTAACATTGCAGCGGAAATAAAACATAACTAAAAGCATGTGCAACGATAAGGAAGTAATTACATCATATAACATCTAATAGCATCCATACTTAAATAACCCCCAAAAGCACTAGCAAGTATCATGCATAAAGTAGCAACATATGTCTTATTAGAAATAAGAACTAAGTTTATAGATAGCACTAAAGTGGATCGATCAGTCAAGTCACCACCACACACATTAGCCCTTCCTGCAACTTCCCTTTCTTTAGTAATTTCTATGTTGATCTGTAACATAAGCAAATAAACTATAAGTATGAAACTTAGTAAGCTCTTTCCTACTCACTAAATCCATGCGTCGCTTGCATTTTAAGACATATAACATTTCATGGATAGCATAAAATTCATAAGGCACATAAGATACATGAAGATATATAAACATAGAACATGTGCATTTCAAAACATTAGGATGCTCTTTAGAAAACATAGTAAATAATACTTTAAAATCATATACATCATCTTCTTTGCGGTCCCCGGCTTTGTACCCATTCTTTCTTTTGCGCGTATACCCCTATGTAGGATGCACCTACAGGGTCTACATTCTAGGCTTACTATCTTTCAGCCTAGGGACAGCATCATCGGTAGTCCAGAACCGTGGATCTTTTTCAAGATCCGGTACAAGCCAATCTTTAAAGTAAAATACATACATGCATGATTTTCTTTTCTTTCTTTCTTTCATATAGAACATGCATTCCTTTCTTTCTTTCTTTCTTTCATATTGCATGTACTATAGACATTCAATCATTCATAATCATAAGCATACTTTCATATATAGAACATGCATTCTTTCTTTTTCTTTCTTTCTTTCATATTCCATGTACTATAGGCATTCAATCATTCATAAACATAGACATACTTTCATGGCATAATCATTAGCATAAATAGCAAGACATGGAAGGACCTTTCGTTTAACACATGTCAGTGAAGCAACCATCATGGTAGTTTCATCAATACATCATACATATAACATGCTTGTCTTAATCAAGGCAATATGTTAGTTTAATCTTTCTTTTCTCATCTTAATACATGCTGGCCGAAACTTCATAGCAAGGATATCATAGCATAAAACCCACATAGCATTGGAATAAAGGCATACATTACATAAGAGGTCATTTACAAGTACACTAGTAGTCTAGACTCCACTAAACACTAGTTTAGGTGCATAAATTGTACTTGAACTTATTCTTAGCCTTTATTCTAGTAATTGGCCAAAATTCACAGCATGGATTACATGAGAGATCATTAGCATGGACAAGAGTAGACTAATCTTCACTAAACCTTAGTTTGGGTGCATGAATCGTACTTGCACTTATTCTTAACTCTTACCCTTGTAATTTGCCGATATTCACAGTATGTAAAACATGGTATAAAAGTTCATATAACATGTAAACAAAAACATATTTTACCATTAAGGTCATATACAAGCATAAAGGTAGTCTAGGCTTCATTACACACTAGTTTAGGGACATGCTTTGTACTCGAGCCTATTCTTAACCCTTATTCTTGTAATTTGTCGAAACTCACAGTAGGGATTTCATAGCATAATCATTGACATAACATGGGAATAAAAGCATATTTTTCATAAGAATTCATTCACAAGTGCAAAAGTAGTTTGTACTTCACCAAACACTAGTTTAGGTGTATGATCTACAGTTCTACTTGGATTATCATGCATATGGGTACATGTAATATTTTTCTAAACATCAATACATAGAATGGACCATGAGTTTTGACTCAAACAACTTAGATAAGGTACTGACCCTAAGGTATAAAACTATTTCCATCATGAAATAAAACACCCAATCACATGCATATCACTTGATTTAACCCTAACTTCATGAAGGTCTATAAAAATCTATTTTAAGGCATAATTTAAGGTCCCTTGGCCAAATGTTACATGGGTCCCTTAGCATGGATTCCACAAAATTTCATGGCCTAAAACATTTATATAGCAAGGAAACAATCATTAGAACAATAGCCTACTTCATGCATCAACATTTATCCATTTCATGACCTGGTCGAATTCTTCCAAGTCCTTTACATCATGGAGGGCATTCAAACACCATGTATCCATCATATATTCATTACAAAAAGGTAGTAACAATTTCATGGACTCTTCCTTTAAGTGTTGGACATAGAAAAGGGGGGGTATCCCTTTAGGGCCGAAACTTCCCTCAAGGTTTTCTTCCATTCTCTTTCACCCAACATCACAAGCAAACATAAAAATCATAAAAATACATAAAAGACCATTATGTTGCAGGTGAGGGAGTCTTACCACTTGTGCTTATGTTCCCAAAAGATCTCCAAGTTTTGGAGAAGAAATGACCTCTTAAACTCTAGCACTCCTCTTGTTCTTCTCTTCTTTTGGTCCGATTTTCTCTAGGAGGTGAATGACTTGAAAATGGTAGCAAGGGCCACAAGGATTTGGGTGAGGAAGAGGAGGAAGGAGAAGAGTTTTGTGGAGAGAAAGGGGGGAGGTTTCTTGGTCGAAATGCCTAGGCATTTCCTCCTCTTCATGACCTTTTATGGTGAGTAAAGAGGCAAGCACCTCTTTAATGGTGTCTCTTCAATTTTCTTGTGTCTCTTCATCTTCTTTCCCACTTATCTACAATTTCCCATCCTCTTTTAATAGCACTCCCTTGATAGGTGAATTGGTTACATGAATATTCTTAAGGCTTTGCTTTCCTTTGAGGTCCAAGGTTCAATCCTTGTCACCTCCTCTTCTTTTTGCTTTCTCTTCCTTTTATTATTTTTTTTTCTTTTTCCAAGCCCGCATAACCAAAGTCCACCTAGAGAATGCTACTTATTTAATTCATACACATGCATATGCATTTCATTATCCATTCATACATGTGTAGGATACATAAGCATAACATTAAATATAATACCTAAGCATAATTATCACACATCCACTATGTGCCAAGATAATATCTAACATTTCTTTATTCGCAACATTTCCCCCTAAATTCATAATATTATTCTTGGCCACATGTTCCATTATTACTACGCTAGAGTGGAAAATTTGGGGCATTACACCAGGGCGCCCGTAGCATCCGGGGCGCCCGGGACAATCAGGGCGCACAGGACCATCAGGGCGCTTAGCCCAGTTAGTCTTCGAAGCGATTCTTGCTCAACATATTTTGCCATGACCTTGGGGGCGCCCGGTGTAACGCCCCAAAATTTCCATATTGAAATTATTAAAGTCCTTAGAACTATTTAAAAATGTTTTAGAAATATTCTAGATATTTTTAGGAATTTTTAGAATATTTTTATGGAATTTTCCGAGTCCGTTTAGTATTTTCATTAAAAGAAATAGAGTCTTCGGCAAAAAGTTGCCTGGACGAGTTTTGAACACGAGACCTCCCATGGGACCAACGACTTAAGTTGGTCGGGTTAACCAGGAGCCCCAGCAGGGGTGTGCTGAAAGAAAATAGAGAGATATTAAGTTAAGTAGTAAGTTGAACCGAAATACCCCTTGGTATAAATAGAAGAACTTAAGTGATTCTTTTATTTTTGGTTCGGCAACTTCCTCTCCTCATCACCATCCGCCGACCCCTCTTCCCCTCTCTTGGGCGAAACCACACCAAGCCCTAGGACCTTCCTCCGGTGGCCGGCCAAGGCTCTCCTCCGAGAGATTTTCCGATATTCGGGATCCCCGCGACGAGAGGAACGCGTGAGCGCGAAGAAATCTCCGAGACTCCGAGTTTCTCCGGAACCTCCGATGCCGTTCTTGGTTGTAAGTCCAAGATATCGATGTAAGTACTGCTCACCTGCAGTAAGAGACGATTTTCCGCAAGCTTTTCCCGTTAGAAAGTTTAAAATGCAAATTTTCCTTTAGTTTATGATTTTGCATGTAACTCTAGTTTAATCCATGCTTGTATAAGTTTGATTAAGTACCCTATATGAGGTTAGGGGCTAAGAAAAGTTATGAGAAAAGAAAAGAGAAGATAAAGATAAGAAAAGAAAAGGCCAAGGCCTTAAGAAATCCCCAAAAGTCAAGACATAGGGATTTGAGCACACAAGGTGCTTGTTAAAATGCCAAGGCATTCAAGATAAGAAAAAGTAAGTATATTATTTTCTAAGGCCAGTACCCGGCGTCCAAGGGCATCTTTAAAGAAATCCAGGTGTCCAATTCCAAGGTCTTGACCCTGGTAGACCAAGGTCTGCTCTATTAGGATTGGTGGCTCGCTACCCCAACCTTTTAGGGAACGCGCATAAGATTGTACTTACGTCTTAAGTGGATCCAAGTGAGTTATTATTTTCAAGTATATGCTTTAGCAAAGTTTTTCTAAAGTTTAAGGAAGTTTTCTAAAAGTTAAAGAAAGATTTAAAGTTAAAGAATTACTAAAATTTCAAGTTAAGCCAAGAAAAAAAAGTGAGTTAAGACTTATTAATGCTTGAGTATGCATGTTTTGAGTTATACATGTTTTAGTGTTTCTTTTAAGCATAAAAGTATCTCATGTGATTTCACATTGTTTAAAAAGCATGCTTGCACATTTCGAGATTTTGTGAGCTAGATAGTACTTGCTAAGCTTTATGCTTATTAGTTGCATTTCCTCTTGCTGCAGGTAAAGGTAAAGGCAAGCAATTCTGAAGGAAGGCGACGAGGTGGTGCTGAGTAACGTGTGTGTGGTGGCTGACCTTGGAGAGGTCCTTGGGACGAGATAAATAAAAGTCTTAAAGTGCATTTATTACAGATTCTTAGTTTAAGTTAGATCACATAGAATTTATCCAAGTATTTGCGTTTTAGATATTTTGCATGTCTTAAAACCATGAATAAAGATTCCATGTCATTCTATTTAGTATACATATCCTTATGATTGCATTGGATGAGTATGAGCGTGAGTAGTTTGAATATCGATACTTTGATGTAGCTATTTGATGCATGTGCCAAGATGTTGCTAGTCTCCTTTTGAATTAAGTTTTTATTGCTTTAAATATGCTTAGAAAAGTTGCATTCATATTTTATAATGCTTTGGTAATGTTATAGAACCTTGTGTGATGAGTTTAAATGTTTAGAATTGCTTGTAATGGTGTTGGAGACTCACCCCCCAGGCGTGCCAGTCGACCTGGCCAGGTCGACTGGGGCAGCTAGGTCGACTGGGCAGGGCAAGTTCCAATAAGTATTTTCCTTACGAATGGTAGAGAAAGGAAGTGTGCCATTGTATCATGCATCACTATTAAAGTTAGAATATCATTCTTAGATAGATTCAAATACAAAAAAAAAAGTTCCGCATTTCTAGTCGTGCATTAGAGTCAAGAAGTAGACAAGTAACGGTCCGTCTAAGGTAGAGAAGGCGGGTCGCTACAGTTGGTATCAGAGCAGTTCCCATTCTCCAGCATCACACACACATCAGCATCAACCTTGCCGTCTTCAAGTAAGAAAGCTTTAAGTTTCAGTTTTCTATTGCTCCTTTATTTAATTACAGTATAGAGAAATGCTTAAGTACTTACTCATATGTGCATAGAACAAGGAAGCATGTTTAATACCTTAGTATCACGGAAACATGTTTAATCCCTAGGATGGATATTAGGTTACTAAGTAAGAAGACAAGTTTATACCTAGAGATGTAGTAGTGATTTCTTGTTCCCTTATGAATTATTAGATGGCAAGAAGAGGCCGAGCTCCTAATGCAGGGAACAGAACTCCAGTTCAAGATAACAATGAGCCTGGCACAGAACAGCCAAACCTGATGGCAGTCATTGCTCAAATGCAAGGTCAGATTTCAGAGCAACAGAAGACCATCGCCGCACTGATGGCAAATCAGCACCCAGTGCCCCCTACACCACCCACAGCAGGAGTGGAAACTCCAGTGGTGGCTGAAGTTCCCCCAGTCACACAGGAGACCCCGGCCGTGAACCGAAAACAAGAAGCATACCTCGTCCAGTGGCAGAGGCTGAAACCTGAAAGCTTCTCAGGCACAACTGAGCCCTGGGATGCCCAGGCTTGGTTCAAGACTTTAGAGAGCACAATGGAGCTTCCTGACTGGCCAGAAGTCGAGAAGGTCAAATGTGCCTCCTTCTGCCTAACTGGAGATGCTCGTATGTGGTGGGAGTGGGTCAAGAGTAAGAGGATAGTCAACCAGATGAGTTGGACAGATTTCGAGCAAGAGTTCTATGAGGAGTTCTTCCACATGCGGGTTACCAACAAGCACTATGAGGACTTCATGGAGTTCAGACAAGGTAACCTACCAGTGGGAGAAGCAGTCGCGAAGTTCAACAGGCTTGCTCGCCTCTGCCCAGAGCTAGTCAGCACAGAGAAGGAGCGAGTCAGACTGATGCTCCGTATGCTGAACCCTGAAATAGCACTCAACGTGAACAGCGGGACGCACCGACCCCAGACCAGCGAGGAGTTGGTCAGTAGTGCTCTAATCTCAGAGCACTATCTGAATAGCATCAAGGCACAACCAACACAGCAGAAGCCAGTCCTGATTGAGAACAAGACAACAGGAGGCCAGAAGCCTCAGCCAAATAACCAGAACTGGAAGAACAAGAACCACAAAAGGAAGCAGTGGCCTGGCAGCCAAAAAGGAAACCCAGAGAACAAGCAAGCTAGGTATCCACCTTGTCCTAAGTGTGGGAGGACCCATCCAGGAGCATGCCTTTTAGGTGTAACTGGATGCTACTCATGTGGACAAGAGGGACACAGATCCAAAGACTGCCCAAATAAGTTTAAGGTACTTCCTCAGCAGTCCGTACAGTATGGAGGCAAGCCTCAGTTACATTACATGCCTACTATACTGGAGGGACCGCAGATCAGTCAGGGAGGGTTGGAAGCAGCACCAGTTTCAACCAATGCCAGAGTCTTTTCCGTCACGAAGGAAGAAGCTGCCAGCGCCTCCACGGTCGTAACAGGTCAAATAGTTATTTTTCAGCATTTAGCTACTACACTGTTTGACACTGGGGCGACCCATTCTTTCATATCAGAACCTTTTGCTAGTAAGTTACAGGTGCCTGCAGAGAGTTGGGAGTCCAGATTCCTGACAATTCTCCCTTCAGGGGAAATCATGGAATCCACCCAGCGGCTCCGGGCTGCGTCAATCAAGATTTCAGACCGAGAGCTATATGTCGATCTAATAGTCCTTGCGATGCAAGACTTCGACGTCATACTGGGCATGGATTTCCTCAATAAGTACAGCGCTTCAGTGGACTGTCGACGGAGGAAGGTGGTTTTCAGTCCAGAGGGAGAACCACCGTTCGAATTTCAAGGAGCCCCAAGGAGGAAGACTTAGAAATTCCTCTCAGCCTTGGCAGCCCACCAGATGCTAGAACATGGGTGTGCTGGTTTTCTTGCATGCATAGTGGACATAGAAGCAAGGGAAGAGCGCAAGCAGGAGGATGTACGGGTAGTCTGTGAGTATCCAGAAGTATTCCCAGAAGAACTACCTGGACTACCTCTCAACAGGGAAGTGGAATTCGAGATCGAGCTAGTACCAGGTACCGGTCCGGTCTCGAAGGCCCCATATCGTATGTCTCCAGCAGAGTTGAAGGAATTACAAGAGCAACTCCAGGAGCTACTAGACAAGGGCTTCATTCGCCCGAGTCATTCACCCTGGGGAGCTCCTGTACTTTTCGTCAAGAAGAAGGATGGGTCTATGCGTCTGTGCATAGACTACAGAGCTCTGAACAAGGTAACCATCAAGAACAATTACCCCCTTTCTAGAATAGATGATTTATTTGATCAACTCAAAGGGGCTACAGTATTCTCGAAGATAGATCTGCGTTCTGGGTATCATCAGCTAAAGGTTAAAGAAAGTGACATCCCCAGGACGGCCTTCAGGACAAGATACGGCCACTACGAATTTGTAGTGATGCCTTTTGGAGTAACCAATGCTCCAGCAGTCTTCATGGAGCTGATGAACCACATCTTCAGGGAGTATCTCGATAAATTTGTCATTGTATTTATTGATGATATTCTCATATACTCACAGACTCCAGAGGACCATGCTACACACTTGAGGATAGTGCTGCAGATCCTTCAGCAGGGGAAGCTCTATGCAAAATTCTCAAAGTGTGAGTTTTGGCTAGATCAGGTGACCTTCCTAGGTCACATTGTATCCAAAGAAGGCATTCAAGTTGATCCAGCCAAGATAGAAGCAGTCAGCAACTGGTGTAGACCCAAGAATGCCAGTGAAATCAGAAGCTTCTTAGGCCTGGCAGGATATTACAGAAAATTTGTGGAGGACTTTTCCAAAATAGCCTCTCCACTCACAGCCCTGACCAGAAAGAATCAGAAGTTTGAGTGGTCAGATAGATGCGAGCACAGCTTCCTAGAACTGAAGAAAAGATTGAATAGTACTCCCATCCTGACTGTTCCAGAGAGTGACAAGGCCTTTGACATCTACAGTGATGCATCCAAGATGGGCCTTGGAGCTGTCCTCATGCAAGACGGTAAAGTAATAGCATATGCCTCCAGACAACTCAAGGACTATGAGAAGAATTACCCTACTCATGACCTTGAGCTAGCAGCTGTGGTTTTTGCACTGAAGCTCTGGAGACACTACCTGTATGGAGTGCAGTGCAGAATCTTCACGGACCATCAGAGTTTGAAGTACTTCTTCACTCAGAAAGATCTGAATATGAGGCAGCGCAGGTGGCTAGACTTGGTCAAAGATTATGACTGTGAGATCCTCTACCACCCAGGTAAAGCTAATAAAGTGGCAGATGCACTGAGCAAAAAATCCTGTGCAGCACTGATGTCCCTATCATCACTGTCTCTACCACATCAAAAAGAAATAAAGGATTTTGGAGTCGAGGTAATAATTGGGCAACTTTCTGCATTGACTCTAGAGTCAACCCTGCTTGTGGATATAAAAGAAAGCAAAGTCAAGACCCAGAGATCCAGAAGATCAAGCAGGAGATCCAAGGGGCAGAAAATTCAGAGTTTCGAGTATCAGATAGTGGCATCCTCTATCTTGGAGACCGCCTTTGCGTCCCCAATGATGAGGAACTAAGAAAGAATATTTTAGAAGAAGCCCACAGTACCCCGTACTCTATGCATCTTGGTTCTACCAAGATGTACCAAGATTTAAAGCAAAGGTTCTGGTGGTCTGGACTCAAGCGAGACGTGGCCAGATATATCAGTACCTGCTTGACCTGCCAGAGAGTCAAAGCAGAGCACCAGAGACCAGGAGGAGTTCTGCAGCCTCTTCCCATTCCAGAGTGGAAGTGGGAAGAGATATCCATGGATTTTATCACAGGTCTCCCAAGGACCACCCATGGACACGATGCAATATGGGTGATAGTGGACAGATTGACCAAGTCTGCCCACTTCCTAGCCATCAAGTTATCGCATTCGGTAGAGCAGTTAGCACAGCTGTACGTGAAAGAAGTGATCAGGCTTCATGGAGTTCCGAAGTCGATCGTTTCTGACAGAGATGGGCGGTTCATCTCCCATTTTTGGAGGTGTGTTCAGGATGCCCTAGGCACCAGACTTCAGTTCAGCACAGCTTTCCATCCCCAGACAGATGGACAAACAGAGAGAGTAAATCAGATTTTAGAAGACATGCTCAGGGCTTGTGCGTTGGACTTTAAAAGTAGTTGGTGCAAATTTCTGTGCTTAGCTGAGTTTGCCTACAACAATAGCTATCAGGCCACCATCAGGATGGTGTTGGGACCGGGTGCATGTCGACAAGGATACGAGTTCGTAAAATTCAAAATTTTTACGTGCAGCGGAAGAATTTGCATAAAATAATTTCCTAAATTATTTTAACTTCATATCTAGCATGCAACCTTATAGTGTGTTGACATAATCATAAAATAAAACTCTGCGGAAAAGTAAACTAATTTACATTGTACCTCTCGTAACTCGAAGTAAGGGACGAGATCCAACCGTAGCGTCCCTTGGAAGCTTCGCCTCTATTCGCGTCCACGCCGAGTTCTCTTCGGGATGACTTCGCAAAGTCACGAGTTTT
>JAGFNQ010001440.1:0-72234 GCA_024364735.1 Boesenbergia rotunda | reverse complement strand
ATAAGTGAATCGAACGACGTGTTACTCATAAGCGATGACAAACCTATCAGTTATGAAGATGTTCTGAAAAGTTCAGAAAGGGACAAATGGCTTGAGGCCATGAAGTCGGAAATGGATTCCATGTACGAAAACCAAGTATGGGACTTGGTTAACCCACCTGAAGGGATTAAGCCCATAGGGTGCAAGTGGGTTTTCAAAAAGAAAACCGACATGGAAGGTAATGTAGTTACCTTTAAAGCTAGATTAGTGGCAAAAGGATATCGTCAGAAGCAAGGAATTGATTATGACGAAACCTATTCGCCAGTAGCTATGCTTAAATCCATTCGGATGCTCCTAGCCATAGCAGCTCATTATGATTATGAGATATGGCAAATGGATGTGAAAACAGCTTTCCTAATGGAAACCTGCTTGAGGATGTATACATGATACAACCTGAAGGTTTCACATCGGTTGATAAAACCAAAGTATGCAAGCTTCGACGATCCATATATGGACTGAAGCAAGCATCAAGGAGATGGAATATCCGTTTTGATGAGACAATCAAAGAGTTTGATTTCTCACAAAATCCTGACGAACCTTGTGTGTACAAGAAGGTTAGTGGGAGTGCAGTCGTATTCCTAGTATTATATGTCGATGACATCTTACTTATAGGAAACGATATATCAGTCTTACAAACAGTTAAAATTTGGTTGTCCAAAACTTTCTCCATGAAAGACCTGGGAGAAGCAACCTATATCCTTGGGATTAGAATCTATAGAGATAGATCAAAACGGTTGCTTGGTCTTTCGCAGTCTACATATATAGACCGAGTGCTAAAAAGGTTTAGCATGTCGGAATCCAAGAAAGGTTACCTTCCCATCAGGCATGGGATCAACCTTTCAAAGTCTATGTGTCCGCGCACAGAAGACGAGAGGATTTCCATGAATAAGATTCCTTATGCATCCGCGATAGGATCTATCATGTATGCTATGTTATGTACTAGGTCCGATGTATCGTATGCTTTGAGCGTCACAAGCAGATACCAGTCGAATCCAGGAATGGATCATTGGGCGGCTGTCAAGACAATCCTTAAGTACTTAAGAAGAACTAAGGATGTGTTCCTAATATATGGAGAAGGAGATATGGTAATACGTGGGTATACAGATGCCAGTTTCCAGACAGATAAGGATGACTCCAAATCGCAGTCTGGATACGTATTTACTTTGAATAAAGGCGCAGTAAGTTGGAAAAGTTCCAAACAAGACACCGTAGCGGATTATACCACGGAAGCAGTTTGGATTAAGAAGTTTGTCTCAAAACTTGATGAGGTTCCAACCATTGATGAAGCAGTGCCGGTTTACTACGACAACAATGGAGCTATTGCACAAGCAATGGAACCAAGGTCTCATCAGCGATCCAAACACGTGCTTCGCTGCTATCATCTGATCAGAGAGATTATAAGTAGGAATGACATACAAATTGAGAAAATTCCTACTGAAAAGAATTTAGTGGATCCTTTAACTAAGGCCTTACCTCAGAGCAAGTTTGAGGGTCATGTTAGAGCCTGTGGTATTGGATACCGTAGCGATTGGCATTAGGCCAAGTGGGAGTTTGTTAGTGATATGAGAGAAGTGTCCTAAGGCAATCGCCTTATGATTGTAAAACAATTATTTTAATAAATGATAATTCACTATTTGAGTATACATGCTTGTGTATTTGATTGGGATCTTAAACTCATCTACTGAATGTCCGCAATACAACTCTCAGCATAAGAGAATTTGTGATGGGATCACAACTAGTGATTATCTCTAAATGCGCAAATGTGATGTATTGAAAATATCCCTAGTCGATGAATTGATAAATACGGACACTATCAATTCTGTTGAGACTAGCATGGGTTATTCTCTAATCAGCTGATTCTCACTGGCTGGTGACATTGGGATGTCCGGAGATAAACATGGATGCTAGTTAAGGGAATTAATTCATTGGAGTGATTAGCTGTGAAACTTCATATGGAATCTATATATAGAAATGTCAATGAAGTTCATACTGCGGCTTAAGTGCGATGTTCCTTTGACTTGCGGTGTTCAAGTCATCTTCGTCTTGGAGACTTATACTTTAACATCTTAAGCAAGCATCTCCAAGGAGGTGTGGACCCAGGATGATTGGGTATAAGTCGAAGTGCCCGAAAATGTTTGAACAGCCTACAAAGGATTCACCACTCCTTGCGAGGAGATGTATACCCAGGCCTATCGTCGGATTGTTACTCAAAACCTCTGGCCAGAGTATATCATGTTTAGAGTGCAAGTCTCTAAAATACATGAGAGTAATTAGAAATCCAAAGGACGAGAAAGAAATTACTTGGGCTAGGTGTGACGTAGTCAGTCTAGTGGGGACTGACACAAACAGACCATGTCCTGAACCAAGTGGGTATAAGATGGTGAAGGGAATGAGGCACGATTCATTAGAGCTGTTGAAGGGTTTCAGAATAATTTCTTCTGAGGTCAAACCGTTGATCTTTCGATTAATTGGCGATCATGATGTACTACTAGGTGCCACTCATGATCGTTCTATAATTGGTTGATTATAGACGGCCAACATAAATCGAAAGCCTATTTAGTCACACGCACTACGAGTAATCCGAGGGATTTAAAATGAGTTGAAAATTAGATTTTTCGATTAAGAGAAATAAGTCGAATCTGAGTTAATCAGAGGCGCAATGGAAGCTAAAAATGGCTAAGTCTTTTGAAGGCTTTTTGGGCGAATTAAATGAGTTTAATTCGCGGTGGTTCGCTTTGTGTTGGCCGGCCAAAGAGGGTGCCAAACCTCTTTGGTTTGGCCGGCCACCTATTGGGGAGAAAACCAATTAATTTTGGTTTAATTAATAAAATAAATCTAGCGTGATTTATTTTATAAATTATGGATAAATAAATTTGTATAAAGAAATTTATATAAATAAATTTATAGAAATTTTTTCTTTTTATGGAAGTTAAAATAATCCATGAATTGGTTTATTTTAATTTTATAAAATCAATTGTGAATTGATTTTTCCATAATAAGAAAGTTTATAAATTTCTTATAAAATTTATTCCATAATTTAAAGAGAAGAAGAATTTGTTTTATTATAAATTAGTTATAATAAAACTAGGCATAACGGAATAAGTCATAAGAAATTTTATAAGATAAAATTCTTATGATAACTAATTCCGTTAAAAAGACACTTGGCAAGGGAGAAGCAACTATATAAGGAACCAAAGGGAAGCCTTTAATTCCAATGAATAATTGATAGAGATTAATTATTCTCTCCCTCTCTCTCTTATTCTCTTCTCCTTCTCCCTCCCATCTAGGGCCGGCGCCCAACCTAGATCTCCTAGGGCCGGCGCACCTTCATTGTTCTCCAAGGAGTTGGAGTGAGCAATCTACACCAAGGAGAAGCCAAACAAGAAGAAGAAGAAGCGGATCACATCTCCTTTCTTCACGGAATTCGATTCCGTTTCTCGGGTGGTTAGTTTCCTATCTTTTCTCTTGTTCTTTTAGTTGTGCCTTCCGAGAATCTAGTAGTTCTCGTCGGCACAAAACTCATGACTTTGCGAAGTCATCCCGAAGAGAACTCGGCGTGGACACGAATAGAGGCGAAGCTTCCAAGGGACGCTACGGTTGGATCTCGTCCCTTACTTCGAGTTATGCGAGGTACTTAGTAAATTAGTTTACTTTTTCCGCAAAGTTTTAATTTATGATTATGTCAACACATCATAAGGTTGCATGCTAGATACGTGGTTAAAATAATTTAGGAAATTATTTTATGCTAATTCTTCCGCTGCACGTAAAAATTTAAAATTTTACGAACCCGTATCCTTGTCGACATGCACCCGGACCCAACACTAACATGACCCTCAAACTTGCTTTGAGGCAAGGCCTTAGTTAAAGGATCCGCTAAATTTCTTTCAGTGGGAATTTTCTCAATTTGTATATCATTCCTACTTATAATCTCTCTGATCAGATGATAGCGGCGAAGCACATGTTTGGATCGCTGATGAGACCTTGGTTCCTTCGCTTGTGCAATAGCTCCATTGTTGTCGCAGTAAACCGGTATTGCTTCATCAATGGTTGGAACCACACCAAGTTCTGAGACAAACTTCTTGATCCAGACTGCTTCCTTTGCTGCTTCCGAAACTGCAATATATTCCGCTTCCGTGGTAGAATCCGCTACGGTGTCTTGCTTGGAACTCTTCCAACTTATTGCGCCTCCATTCAAAATAAATACGTATCCGGACTGAGATTTGGAGTCATCCTTATCTGTTTGGAAACTAGCATCTGTATATCCACGTATTACCATATCACCTTCTTCATATAGTAGGAACACATCCTTAGTGTTTCTTAAGTACTTGAGGATTGTCTTGACAGCCGCCCAATGATCCATTCCTGGATCAGACTGGTATCTTCTTGTGACGCTCAGAGCATACGATACATCGGGCCTAGTACATAACATAGCATACATGATAGATCCTATCGCGGATGCATAAGGAATCTTACTCATACAAATCCTCTCGTCTTCTGTGCGCGGACACATAGACTTCGAAAGGTTGATCCCATGCATGATGGGAAGGTAACTGATAAGTACCATTTTATTAATTATTTTAGTTGCTAAAATCCATGTTTGACCCATGTTTTACTTGCTTAATTGTGAATTTACCCTAGGTTTTAGGACTTCCTCTTATTTTGGACTTAATTATAAATTTGCACATATTTGGATTATTTGGCCACTAAATTTTTGATCTATTTTTGTAGGCATGAAAGGTTCATGGACCTAGGCATACTGGGTCAAAATTGAGTCGGAAGAGGACCCAGATCGAGTTATCAAGTTTCGGATTAATCTGGGTAGTCCGATTCAAAAGCGTCTAGATCTGAGCCATCCGGGACCATCTGAAGTAATCCGAGCTAGGGTTAGGGTTGATCAAGCACTCTGATCAAGATCTGAAGGTTTCATCCCAACCAGAGCTCATTCAACCATTAGATCAAGCTCGGAGGGCTCTAGATCGTCCATTCAAAGATTAGGTTGATCTGGACCATCCGTTGCACATCTGGAGGATCCGAGCAACCACGAGTCATATCCTAACCCTTGATCAACATCTGGAAAGTTTGGGTCAGATCAGATGAATATCAGCCGTTGGATTTTCTCAAATCAATCTGGGTCGTCCATTCTTATGTATTTAATCAAATTCTCCACAGCACTTCTCCTCGTCGCATCTCCACCGCACTGTTCTTCCTCTTCACATTTCTTCTTCGTTTCTTCAGCTGTTCCTTCAATCCAAGGGGCGCGACCACCTCCATTCTTCATTAGATCAAGTTCGAGGTCACCGGGGAGAGCAATCGGTGGAGTTTCAGCTCGGAATTGGGCAAGAACAGAGCTGAGTGAGGGTTTCCTCAGCTCTGCGTTTGATAGCTTCGATTTCAGTTTTGTCAAGTTCTTCATCAATCCACGCTATTCAGAGGGGTTCCCTGAAGTGTTTGGATCATTCCCGCATCTTCATTTCAATCAGACAAGGCTGAGTTGAAGAAATCGATTGGGTTTTCCCTCTTGAACAGAGTTTGAGCTGAAATGGACTGCAGATTCAGTTCCTCAGTGAATTGCTGAGCTTACGGGTTCGAGGCCAGTCCTTGCGTGACGAACAAGGAGATCTTGAGCTAATGGAGTGATTGAGGTTTAGATTTCTTATTGTATTTCAGTTGTTTAGCTGTAATTTCCATTACTGCAAGTGTTTCTGTTTCTGAATTTCTCTATCAGCTGCTTAGTTTTCCTTTTTTGAATTGTTTTTGCTTAATTAGGGTTAAATTCTTCAATGTAATCAATAGATTGTTTGTTAGTGAGCTCTCAGATTTAATTTTCGTTCATTTCTTGCCTTCATGCATGCGTGCCAGTTTTTGTATGCAGCGTATCAGCTGTTTTCACTTTACGTATCAGATTTCTATTGAGTTCTTGCATTTTGTTCCAAGCTCAATGTAGTTTTACTGTATGAGTTTATCTTGTAGTTTAGTCTAGCTAAATAGCATTCGATTTTAGCTTTGCACATTAGTTATTGTGAATTAACTTCATTTCTATAATCTGATTTCGATTTCTGAAATCCCAGCTCATTTCTGAAATTTCAGCGCATGATTTCTGAGTTCTTGTGTCAAATAAACTCTTGTTTATCTGCACATCCAATTTCTGCATTGAGTGGATCTTGAATCTCTGATTCTAGCTCGTTCATGCACATCAATTTTTCTATCAGCATGGTTTTCCAAGTGAGATCAATTCAGTTGCTAAAATATTGCATCTTGTTTCTGCATTTGCATGTGCCACTTCAGTTTCTGCATTTGATGAATCTGCAATCCTGTCTCTGCATGCCATGATCAATTTATTTCTGCAAGTTGTGTCAAGTGGAAACTTGTTTTCATTCAAATTTTATTCATTCAAATTCCTGCACACCACCTCAATGATAGCTTACATTCATTTCTGAACTACTTGGTTTTCATGCTTCTGCAGTCTGAATTTTTGCATTCGAATTTCTGAGCTTGATTCTGAATTCTTGCATTCGAATTGCTGCATTCATGGACAGCCTGAATTTTTGCAGTTTCTGCAGAAACATGCTTCTGCAGTCTGAATTCTGTAGTCCAAATCCATTTCTGGATTGTTACCTTCAAGTCTGAATTTTTCCTTGTATTCATGCATGGCACTTCATTAAGAGCTTGTTTCCAATGAATTGATTAGCTTTATTCTAAATCGATCAGTTATACATTCTGCATTGAGTGTCACTTTTTGATACATCAGTTTTTCTACTTTTGGTATCAAGTTGTTCAATTGTTAGCACTTGCATCAAGTGAAGTCTTGGCACGATTGTTGTATCAATTTGGTTTTAGATTGCTTGCATTTGGTCTGTCTCGAGTCTGGTTTTGTCGCTTCATTGATTGGCATTTGTTCTGCATATTGAATCAGATTTGTTTTCTAAAAGAATTGCTTAAGTGCTTTAGATGAGTAAGAAGTCCGTTGGGTTAAGTTATAACTTGCAATTTCTTGTTTAGTTCATGATTAAGTTCCTTTTCCTTACCTTGCGATTTCATTCCTGAACTTTAATCAAAACCCCGATTTTATTTGAAACTCAAAATTCACAAACGACACATAAATACAAGCTAGAATCACACAACATCAACTAGTCCCGAGGAAAAATACGACCTGTGGCCCCTTTACTACGTTTTCATATTTTGATTGCAGAAAGGGTTTCCAGCATTATTCATATTTAAATTTGAGGACCCACAGATTTTGTGACAACTTAACCTAGTATTTCGGGTTCGTCAGTAACCTTTCTTGGATTCCGACATGCTAAACCTTTCTAGCACTCGGTCTATATATGTAGACTGCGAAAGACCAAGCAATCGTTTTGATCTATCTCTATAGATTCTAATCCCAAGGATATAGGTTGCTTCTCCCAGGTTTTTCATGGAGAAAGTTTTGGACAATCAAATTTTAACTGACTATAAGACTGATATATCGTTTCCTATAAGTAATATGTCATCGACATATAACACTAGGAATACGACTGCACTCCCACTAACCTTCTTGTACACACAAGGTTCGTCAGGATTTTGTGAGAAATTAAACTCTTTGATTGTCTCATCAAAACGGATGTTCCAGCTCCTGGATGCTTGCTTTAGTCCATATATGGATCATCGAAGCTTGCATACTTTGGTTTTATTAACCGATGTGAAACCTTCAGGTTGTATCATGTATACATCCTCAAGCAGATTTCCATTAAGGAAAGTTGTTTTCACATCCATTTGCCAAATCTCATAATCATAATGAGCTGCTCTGGCCAAGAGCATCCGAATGGATCTAAGCATAGCTATTGGCGAATAGGTTTCGTCATAATCAATTCCTTATTTCTGACGATATCATTTTGCCACTAATCTAGCCTTAAAGGTAACAACATTACCTTCCATGTCGGTTTTCTTCTTGAAAACCCACTTGCACCCTATGAGCTTAATCCCTTCAGGTGGGTTAACCAAGTCCCATACTTGATTTTCGTACATGGAATTCATTTTCGACTTCATGGCTTCAAGCCATTTATCCCTTTCTGAATTTTTCAGAACATCTTCATAACTAATAGGTTCATCATCGTTAATGAGTAACACGTCGTTCGATTCACTTATGAGAAATCCGTATCTCTCTGGAATATTGCGCGTCCTAGCAGACCTACGAAGAAGTGGTGTAGTTTTAGGTTCAACTGATAGCTCATCATTATGAGTTATTGGTTGTGGGTCTAGACTAGGTGTCTCTGTAATGTCTATTGGAGTTTCTTGAACTTCTTCAAGTTCAATACTACTCCCACTGTTTTCTTGTAAAAGAAATTCTTTTTCTAGAAATACAGCATGCCTTGAAACAAACACCTTTTGTTCCAAGGGATGATAGAATTGGTAACCTTTCATTTCCTTAGGGTATCCAATAAAAAGACATTTATCAGACTTAGCATCCAATTTGTTTGATACAGTCTGCTTTACATAAGCAGGACAACCCCATATCTTTAGGTGAGATAAATGAGGTTTCTTACTATTCCACGTCTCATAGGGAGTAGTAGAGACTACCTTGGTCGGGACTCTGTTTAGTAAGTAAATAGTTGTCTTAAGTGCATAGCCCCAAAATGATTTTGGAAGAGTTGCATGATTCATCATAGATCTAACCATGTCCATCAAGGTTCGGTTACGCCTCTCAGATACACCATTATGTTGTGGTGTATATAGCGGAGTCCATTGAGACAATATCCCATTGTCCCTAAGATAATCTTGAAACTCTTGACTTAAGTATTCACCACCCCGATCGGATCGAAGTATCTTAATACTTTTGCCAAGCTATTTCTCTACTTCACTTCTAAACTCTTTGAATTTCTCAAAAGCTTCAGATTTGTGTTTCATTAAGAACACATACCCGAATCATGAGTGATCATCGATAAAGGTAATGAAGTAGCTATAACCTCCTTGTGCAAGAGTTGACATTGGTCCACATACATCAGTATGTATTAGACCAAGCAATTCTCCCACTGGTTTACCTTTTTCGGAAAAGGGTAATTTGGTCATGCATTTCTGATTACATGGCCAAGACGACAATGCCACATATAGGAGTCTATTTGATTATCTATTCGAGCACGTTTGTTGCTAACTTTGATATTGAAAACGTCACCGGATAAATCTAACGTGTAGCTACCATTGCATAAAGTTCCGGTCCCATAATGAACACCATTTAAAGTTATGTAACAGCAATTGTTACTAAAAGTTAAATGATAACCCTTTTCATTCAAGTATGAAATAGATACAATGTTCTTTATTAACGAAGGAACAAAATAACAATTATCCAATTCTAAGACAATTCCAGTAGGGAGCTTTAACAAATATGTTCCGATGGCAATAGCAGCAATCTTTACTCCATTTCCAACTCGCAAATTCGCTTCTCCCTTGACGAGTCTTCTTCTATTCTTTAGCCCCTGTATGTCCTTACATATATGTGAGCTACACCCAGTATCAAGTACCCAGGTGTCCGAGGAAATAGAGTGACATTCAATAATGAAGATACCTGAAGAGGATGGGGCATCAGATGCCTTCTTCTTCAGGGACTTAAGATAAACCTTGCAGTTTCTTCGCCAGTGGCCCTCCTTGCCGCAGTGATGGCAAGTGCCTTTTGTTGCCTTTTCAATCTTTTTGTCCTTTTTCTTCCTTCCCTTATTTTGTTCTTTGGGCTTCCTCTTAGAGTCTTTCTTTGAGGAACCAACTAACAGTACCGTCTTCTGATCCTGCTTTACTGAAGGCTCTACAGTCTTCAGCAGGTTAAGCAACTCAGGAATAGTAGTCTCCAGTTTGTTCATCTGATAGTTTATCACAAATTGTGAGTAACTCTTGGGCAAACAATGCAGAATTATGTCAATACTTAGTTCATGATCCATTGCAAATCCGAGTGTGCCTAGTCGCTCAATGTACCCAAACATTTTCAACACAAACTGTGAGACAGAAGTGCCTTCCTGCATCTTAGAGGTGAAGAGGAGTCTGGAGACCTCAAACCTTTCGGATCTCGCCTGCTCGTCAAATAGCTCATGAAGATGGAAGACGATGGTATGAGCATCCATATGCTCATGCTGCTTTTGTAGCTCAGGTACCATAGTGGCCAGTATGATGCAACTCGCAAGTTCAGAATCGGCCACATGTTTCTGATAGGCCACTAACTGGTCTGGAGTTGCATCTTCAGGAGGATGGTTGGAAAGTTGTTCTTCAAGGACATAAGCAAGCTTTTCTGCCTTGTGGACTATCCTCAGGTTTCGAAGCTAGTCCATGAAGTTTGGCCCAGTCAGCTTATTGGTGTCCAAAATGGAACGCAAATTCAGAGAAGACATGATCAGGTGATTTTCCTAGAAATACAAATTGAGGTTATGTGATGAGAATGATAAAGAATGCATCAATATACATTAATTAAATCCTATTTATTTTTCGAATTGAATAACCCTTTTTATCAATTCGGGAGATCGTAGGAACATCTCCAAATAGGTTGATATCCAACCATAGATAAGAACAACCATGGCTAGAGTCCATCAAGTTATTCTTAGCTATGAAGGTAGGTAATTATACCGATTACATATTATACATATGTAACTATCACATTATGCTATCAACTAATTGAATGTTTGCATAAATCATTGGGTTGTTAACTCATTAACAAGTATGCAATAATATACATAGCACCCAACTGCACCTCTCTTTACATCGACCTTGGCTATGGCACAACAAATCGATGCTCCAAGCTTAAGGCTGACCCATTAATCAAGAAATAGTTTTAATATGGTTGGAGCTCATTCAACCATTTAGTCAAGCTTGGATGTGTCCAACAACCAAAACTAAGGATTGATCTCTGACTCTAACTATATTAATCAAACTAATTCCATGGTTTGAACATATTGAGGTTCAAGCCGGGCATGGATGTGTCCATCAACCCAAATGAGAAACAAAACTCCGGTTCTAACCATATTAATGGAAGGTGTTGGCCTTAATATTTTGTAAGGGGTTTTGGGTCTCATCCTTTTCTTTTATGCACATTCATGACATATAATTATGTCATGTTCTAACGATTTCCTTAATAAAGTATATATGTGACTTAATTTATCAAGTCTCATTAATTGAATTAGGAACCTGATTTCCTTATTCTAATTTCATATTTTATTCAAGGAATTATTTTGAGAAACAATTTCCTGAATTATCATAATCAATTTCAGAAATAATAAGTTTAAGACTTTGATTTCTCTAAATCAAATCTTATTAAATTAAGAGACAGATTCCCTTAATTCAACCACATATTATTTTCATGAAAATCTTATTTAAGGAAATATACTCTATAGGAAATAATTTTCCTAATTAATTTTGGAGACAATAATATGTAAGAGCATCACCTCATAAATCAAATAAGGAAATTATCGTTTGAGAATCACCTCAAAAATTTTCAAGATTTGATCACATATTTTATTTATGGAAAATTAATATCAATAACTTAATTTGGATGGCTCCCCGAGGCTCAATCCAAATTAAACATTTAACAATTTAAATTCAATTTAGGAAATTTAATTATACAACTAACTTTAAATTGGACGGCTCCCCGAGGCTCAATCCAAAATAAAGAATTTTGTAAATAATTTAATTTCTAATTATAAATTTAAATGCCAATTAATATTCCCATAATTTGTCTAGACCTTCTTGAAAGAAAGTGCCCAAAATTACGAGCTTTCCATAAATGGAATGTTTCCAAAAATAAAAGGTTTTCAGAATAATTGTAAGTTTCTGGTACAAAGAAAACTTACGTTTTTCCAAAATTGGAAAATTTTCAAAATAGGAAATTTCCAAAATTGGAAAGTTTCCAAAAATGGAAAGTTTTCTCAATTATCATAAAATTTCATAAACAGAGATATTTCAAAAGTTTGCGAAATTTCATGAGGATTTCCAAACATTGAAATTCCTAAATCGAAAATTTACCATAATTGGAAAGTTTCCATAATTGAAAATTTTCCAAAATTGAGATAATTTAAAGCTTTCCGCAAAACAAATATATGATTATGTCGAGCACAAACCTCGGCTCTGATACCACTGTTGGGACCGGGTGCATGTTGACATGGATGCGGGTTCATAATTTTAAAATTAATTACGTACAGCGGAAAGTTTAGCATAAATAATTTCTCTAAATCATTTAACCACACATCTAAGCATGCAATTTAATCTTGTGTAGACATGATCATATATTTGAAATTTTGCAGAAACATAAACTAATTTACGTATTACCTCGCGTAACTCGAAGGAAGGGACGAGATCCAACCGTAAGCGTCCCTTGGAAGCTCCGCCTCTATTCGCGTCCACGACGAGTATCTTCGGGATGACTTCGCAAAGCCACGAGTTTCGTGTTCTCGAGAACTACTAGATTCTCTGAGTACACGACGAGAAAAACCAAGAGAGAAGTCGGAAGACTAACCACAAAAGGATGGTCGGCTGGTGCTCCTTCTTGGGGCTGGTTGGCGCACGGCAAGAAGGGGAGAAGTGAAGGAGAGAAAGAGAGGGAGAGAGCCTATGTCTTCATCTCTATGATTCACACACCCAAGCCTTACCTTGGGTCGTTTATATAGTGGTCTCTCAACCATCAAGCCTCTCAAATATGAAATAATTTATTCCATCATGCCAAGTTTGATTTTATATCATGATTAAAATCATATTTTAATTCATGATAAAAAATCAATCAAGTCTCTTCTCTCTTATGGAATAAATTTCCTTATCATGGTAAATCAATCCATGATTGATTTTATAAAATAAATCAATCCATGGTTCATTTTAATTTCCATGAAAAATAAACCAAACCTTGGTTTATTATATAAAAAATTTATATCATCCATAATTTTATAAAACAAATCACACTTGGTTTATTTTACAAATTGAACCAAAAACTTGGTTCTCTCCCTTTGTTGTGGTCGGCCAAGCAACGAGGATGGAGGCCCTCTTTGGCCGGCCCATCCAAGCCAAGCCCCAATGAATTAAACTTATTTAATTCATCTATTAAGTCTTCAAAAGACTTAGCCATTTTACGCTTTCGATGCGTCTCTGAAAAATTCATATTCGACTTATCGTTTGGCTGAATCAAACTTAATCTCTCTTGATTGAAAAATCTAATTTTCAACTCGTTTTAAATCCCTCGGATTACTCGTAGTGCGTGTGACTAAATAGGCTTTCGATTTATGTTGGTCGTCTATAATTAATCAATTAATTATAGAACGATCATGAGTGGTACCTAGTAGTACATCATGATCCCCAATTAATCGAAAGATCAACGATTGACTTCAGAAACAATTCTGAAACCCTTCAGCAGCTATAATGAATCGTGCCCCATTCCCTTCACCATCTTATACCCACTTGGTTCAGGACATGGTCTATGTGTGTCAGTCCCCACTAAGTGCTCCATTCTAAAACTCTTCAGCAGCTATAATGAATCATGCTCTGGCCAGAGGCTTCGAGTAACAATCCGACGATAGGCCTCGGGTATACATCTCCACGCAAGGAGTGGTGAATCATTTGTAGGTTGTTCAAACATCTTCGGGCACTTCGGCTTATACCCAATCATCCTGGGTCAACACCTCCTTGGAGATGCTTGCTTAAGATGTCAAAGTATAAGTCTCCATGACCAAGATGACTTGAACACCGCAAGTCAAAGGAACATCGCGCTTAAGCTGCAGTAAGAACTTCACTGGCATATCTATATGTAGACAACCATATGAAGTTTTACAGCCAGTCACTCCAATGAAATAGTTCCCTTAACTAGCATTCATGTTTATCTCCGGATATCTCAATGTCATCAGCCAGTGAGAATCAGCTGATTAGAGAATAACTCATGCTAGTCTCAACAGAATTGATAGTGTCCGTATTTATCAATTCATCGACTAGGGACAATTTCAATACTTCACAATTGCACATGTAGAGATAATCACTAGTTGTGAATTCATCACAAATTCTCTCATGCTGTGAATTGTATTGCGGACATTCAGTAAATGAGTTTAAGATCTCAATCAAATACACAAACATGTATACTCAAATAGTGAATATTCATTTATTAAAATAAATGATTACAATCATAATGCAATTGCCTTAGGACACTTCTCTCATATCACTAACAAGAGAGCCTCCCCACCTTCAGATGGACCACTCTCACGAGGACCAAGATCCATAACGAGGTCTTGAATCCTATTACTGGGCTTGACTGTATCACCAGGCTCATTTATCTTATAGAAGGTGTAATCTCAATTGATTTATCCTCTCTTAGGAAAATCATTCTCGAGAAACATGGCATCACGAGATTCAATCTCAGTAGACCCAACCACGGTTTGGATTCAACTGTTCAGAATCGCTGGTTCGACGGTTCGTGAGGTCGACCCTTAACCTTAACCAACCAAGACGATTACGGTTCACAGTTCGAAACCGCCGGTTCGCGGTTTGGTTCATGGTTCACCATAGTTTGCAACTGTTTGAGATTATTATATTAAAAAAATTTAAAATTTAAAATTTTAATTTAAAATATAAAATTTATTTTGAAAAAGGGTTTGCACTTATTTATGTTGTCTACGTATCCCCTTAGGATATAGGGGAATCAAAGCCCACGTAGTTTTTTTACATTTTTAGCCATTTACAATTTACATCACTCACTTCCATTTCCTCCCATTTCCATTGTATTCGTTCCTTCGGTATCAAATTCTTTGACTTTATCTTCTAAAAGTTGCATTTCTTGGATTTTTTTTTCTCGGCTCTGGTCCAATCGTCAAGTAATGCTTGAGCTTCCAATGAGTCGGGAGACATATTTGATTGTCGTTCATCTAATATGTTACCGCCAGCACTGAACGTTTACTCCACAGCAACAGTTGACATTGGATAAGCTAAAATTTCTTTAGCAATCACGGATAGAATAGGAAAGCTTTGAGCCTTTTGTGACCACCACTTTAAGATATCGAAATTTTTGCTATCTACTTCATTAAAATCAAAAGAAGTCATAAAATAATTCTCAAGTTCTTGTGTGGACACATGAGGATCCTCGTGGACGATTTGTCCATTCTTTTAATAAAAGATGTGCTTTTGTAATTTTAAATTAGTACTAGTAGGCAGTTGTATTTCAAAAATATTAGTTTGTAATCTGTATTCAATATAATATTGATTATAAGGATCATATAAATAATTTCTAAGATATCGAAATCTTTGCTATCTACTTCATTAAAATCAAAAGAAGTCGTAAAATCATTCTCAAGTTCCTGTGTGGACACATGAGGATCCTCGTGGATGTTTTGTCTGTTCTTTTAATAAAAGATGTGCTTTTGTAATTTTAAATTAGTACTAGTAGGCAGTTGTATTTCGGAATATTAGTTTGTAATCCGTAATCAATATAATATTGATTATAAAGATCATATAAATAATTTCGACAGTTCGTGGTAGGTCGACCCTTAACCTTAACCACCCAAGACGATTACGGTTCACAGTTCAGAACTGCCGGTTCGTGGTTTGGTTCATGGTTCGCCACAATTTGCGACTGTTCGAGATTATCATATTAAAAAAATTAAAAATTAAAAATTTTAATTTAAAATATAAAATTTATTTTAAAAAAGGGCTTGCACTTATTTAAGTTGTCTACGTATCCCCTTAGGGTATAGGGGAATCAAAACCCACATAGTTCTTTATATTTTTACCCATTTACAATTTACATCACTCACTTCCATTTCCTCCCGTTTCCATTGTATTCGTTCCTTCAGTATCAAATTCTTTGACTTCATCTTCTGAAAGTTGTATTTCTTGGATTTTTTTTTTCTCGGCTCTGGTCCAATCGTCAAGTAATGCTCGAGCTTCCAATGAGTCGGGAGACATATTTGATTGTCGTTCATCTAATATGTTACCTCTAGCACTGAACGTTTGCTCCACAGCAACAGTTGACATTGGATAAGCTAAAATTTCTTTAGCAATCACGGATAGAATAGGAAAGCTTTGAGCCTTTTGTGACCATCACTTTAAGATATCGAAATCTTTGCTATCTACTTCATTAAAATCAAAAGAAGTCGTAAAATAATTCTCAAGTTCTTATGTGGACACATGAGGATCCTCGTGGACGATTTGTCCATTCTTTTAATAAAAGATATGCTTTTGTAATTTTAAATTAGTACTAGTAGGCAGTTGTATTTCAGAAATATTAGTTTGTAATCCGTATTCAATATAATATTGATTATAAAGATTATATAAATAATTTCTAATATTATATATAATATTAACTTGATCTAGAGAAGAAGAATCTTTAATAGGAATTAAAACGCTATAATATAAAGTTAACATTTCCTGTAAACTTCTAATTTAAATCCAGGTACTAAAGCAAATGCAATTAAATAAATTTCAGGAATAAAATAAAAATATTTTTCCCATTTAATTTTCATAGCTAATATGCAAGAAGTTAAAGCTTCATGATTAATATGCTCATTTAATACTAATATTATACTAGGAAAATTCATTAAAACTAAATGAGCAGTGGGATAATAAATACTGGAAAGTTGTTTAGTTGCATCATTAAATACTTTTAAAATTTCATAAATATTACTACAAATATTCTATTGTTGTAAAAATAAATATATATTAGTATTACTATTTTATGTTAAAAATAAACATAATAAATTTTTATATTAAAATAAATCTTGTAATAATTGATATATTGAATTCTAACATGTTGGAACATTACGTGGAAATTTTTTAGGTCTTATTCTATTAGCTTTACAAAACCTACCTCATTATTTCATCATAGATGGATGCGACCATAAATATGAAATTGTTATTTTAATTGATTTAATATAATTTTTTAAAAGTTTTAAGTCATCTTAAACACATAAATTTAAAACATAACATGCACAATGAATATGAAAAAATAAACCACCAATAATAGGTTGGCAAACAAATTTTAGTTCATATATAGAAGCAGTATTAGAACTAGCATTATCTAATGATATTGAAAATATTTTATAAGTTAATTCATATTCTTCTAAAATTAAACATAATAATTATGCAATGTTATGGGTAGTATGTGATTCATCAAAAACTCTATAATCTATCAATCTTTTTTGGAGGATCTAAGAGTTATCGATCCAATGGCAAGTCACACCCATATAAGAATGAGTTTGCCAATGATCACTCCAAATATCGGATCATAAAGAAATTTTATTATTTAATTTACTAAATTCATCAATTAAATTCTTTTTTCTTTATTTTACTAATCTTTTAATTGTACGAGTAAGTGTTGTCCTACGAACACGTTTAGGACATGGATTAAGAGATTCTTTACAAATATCTTCAAATGTGCATTTAGATCCAAAACTAAAAGAAAGATGTTCTACGGAAACAAATTTATCTAATGATTCTCTTAATTTATTATCAAAATATAAAAATAAACCAGAATCAGTACTACTACCACTAGAAAATTTTGATAATTGTGCTTGAAAGTGGTCGAGTCTATATTCTGTCGAATGCTTCGTTTCTACATGTCATTTCAACGACCCATAGCCGTCGCCGACTTTGAATTTGTAGGAAACATTGCAATGCTTACATTTTGCACGTAATTCTCTCGACGAAAGTGTGACCTTCTCAAAATAGTTAGTGAAAATAGAAGATTTTAGAGGAGAATTGTTTCGAACCTTAGAAGTAATTGCATCGGTACTTCATTATGTTTCAGGCGACAGAAGGTGATGGAGCTAGTCCTCGATCTTATCATCAGTGGATTAAATTTGAATGTCGAGACCCTCGTCCGCTATTTCTTTTCTCTTCTAAGATCGAGATGATGAAGCTCCGTGACCTCCTTCCATTGCCATCGAAAGATGGAGTCGAAAACGCATTGAGAATATGAAGTTGAGAATGAGAGTAGAGAAGATGTGTGTGAAAATGATGAAATTGTTGGTGCAGAAAGCACCAAAGTCAAACCTGTGTTTTGATAATGGCAACAGGGTTCAAAAGTTAAGTCTTAGTTGTTATCTAACATGTTACTCTAGTGGCCAGGATACAAAGCCCTAGCGAAGGACTGCTAGGCAACTGACGAAGGACTGCCAGTATCCAAGACCTGGCGAAGGAGTAGGTGAGGACGAGTTCCCCGTCGAGGGAACAGTAGGTGTCGGTTCGACCTAGGGTTCCATTTTGGAGACCCAAAGTCAGAACCAAGACAGCTAAGGCTATATAAAAACTAACAGCTTACTGCTTTATATTGTTTTCGGACTAACCCTGGATGCAGGACTAAAGGAACGTGTGTCTGCAGCTCAGAGAGCCTCAAAGGAGTGAGGCAGCAGCTGAGTTGGGTGCCCTGAGTGTCCAGGGCGCCCCCAAGGTGAACAAGAAACAAATGAAGCAAAAAGGAGCTTCGGCTAACTACTGGCCGGGGCGCCCTCAACAGCCAGGGCGCCCCTAGCAGCCAAGGCGCCTTCAGCGCTCAGGGCGCCCTCAGCAGCCAAGTCGCCCCGCGCCTATGCCAGCGAAGCCAAAGACCCATATCCAGCCGAGATGCCCGCGCGGAAGGAGTCAAGCAGGGCACCCCCAGGGTCAAACCTCATCCCTATTCGAGTGGGATAAAGGTTGACCGAGCGAATCTCGGATCACGTGACACGTGGGGGGGCGCCCCCGACGTCCAGGGCACCCCGAGGTGCTATAAATAGCACCCAACGCCCAGGCTACCAAGAACATCTCAAACACAACGCTTCTACGCTCTTCTGCTCTCACGCCTCGCTCCGGAAACTGCCCAACTCGAGCCGACGATGTCCTGCTGCTCCGAAAAAGTCAATCTACTCGGACGTCGGTAAAGAAGAGTGATTTTCAATTTACTGCACTTACTCTGTAATCAATATTTGTAAATTGTTTTTGCGCGTATATAGAATTGCCCAAAGTAAACGGTCAACGACCGTGGGCCTTGGAGTAGGAGTCGACCTAGGCTCCGAACCAAGTAAAACCTCCCGTGTTTGCATTGTGTGTTTTTAACTTCCGCTGTGCAATTTCTCTTAGTTTTCAAATCCGAAAGTTTTTTGATATTCACCCCCCCCCTCTATCGGTTCTCTCGATCCAACATGTGGTATCAGAGCGGGGAAGTTCAAACTTGGTGCAACCACTAGTTTGAAATTTTTTTCGGATTTTTATTCTTTATTTCTCGTTCAAATTCTCTTTAAATATTTCGTTCGAATTTTCTATTTCTCGTTAATCGAGGTTGGTGCAACACCCCTCGTTATTTCATTTTATTTCATCCCACACTACTAATCCAAGACCTAGTCTTGGGAAATCTTTTTCTTGTTAGTTTTCTTATTCTACAGAGTAAATGGCCATGCAAGAAGGTTTTAGCACCGCCAGACCTCCACTTTTCAGTGGAGAAGACTTTTCCTACTGGAAAAGTCAAATAGAGGTCCACCTGAAAACTCAGGTGGACATGTGGATCATCATCCAGCCCGGACTGGAGATCCCCAAAAACGCCGAAGGAGTACCGCAGACCTACTCAGAATGGGACAACACCCTAAAGCGCAAAATTAAATCCGATGCAAAGGTGACCCAGACTCTCCAATGTGGATTAACAAAAGAAGAGCTGAACCGAGTAGGCCCCTTCAACAGTGCAAAGGAGCTGTGGGCAAAACTGATCGAACTGCATGAAGGAACGTCAGACACCAGGATCAGTAAGAGAGATATGCTCCTGAACAAACTCTACACCATCAAGATGTCTGACACTGAAATAGCAGCCCAACTCCACGCACGCATACAAGAATTGATGAACGGTCTTCACACTATAGGTCACAAGGTAGAAAACCGTGACCTAATAAGGTATGCCCTAAACGCCTACCCTAGAAATACCTTGTGGGCATCTATGGTAGATGCATACAAGGTTTCAAGGGATCATTCTAAAATAAAGTTAGACGAATTATTTTCCGAATTAGAACTGCACGAACAAACTAACTCCAAAATGGTCGAGAAAGGAATTGCCTTCATTGCAGGTAAAACTGGAAAGTCAGCAAAGAAGAAACCGCAAACTGAACCTGAGTCTAACTCAGACTCAGACACAGAAGATGAAGGAGAACAGACTAAGCTGGTCCGACTGGCCCAAAGCTATTACAAAAAGCTGAAGAACCAAACCAACAGACGGAAAGCCGGCCGAAGAAAGGACGAACCAGCTGAACCTGCAAACGACAAAAACAAGCCCAACGTGACCTGCTACGAGTGCAAGAAAAAGGGTCACTACATGTCAGAGTGTCCTAACCTAAAGGAGACTAAAAAGATGAGAAGAAAGAAAGCACTGCAAGCAACCTGGGACGAATCTTCCTCTGAAGAAGAAGAAGAAGTACCCCAGTCCAACCTTCTAGCCCTGACCGCCTCAGAAGAAGTCGAGACCGAGTCAGAATCAAAACAAGACGACGGCAAACTGACCTTCTCAGAAGATGGCGAAATCAAGGTAAGTGGCTTTAATAGAAGTCAGTTAAACGATTTAATTTCATATCTTTCTCGAGATTTGGCGAAAACCAAACTCTGAATCGAATCCCTCCAACAGGAAGTAAAACTCCTGAAAGAGGGAGCTGAATCTAAACCCTCAACCGAGAATATTCAAGAAGGAACTCCTACTCAAGTTGAAAAACTTGAGAAAGAGAACTCCTCCCTGAAAACTCAGGTTAAAGATCTTAGATCAGCTTTAGAACGATTTACCTCTGGTTCCAAGAGTCTAGACATGATTCTTGGAAAATAGAAGTCCGTTCTAAATCGATCCAGACTCGGCTATAGAACCAAATCCCGACAAAGATCTTACCTTGCTGTACTGAATCAGTCTAGAGGTAAAATTCAGGCATGGGTACCCAAACTGTGCCTGAACAAACCGACTGGATCAAATCAGTATTGGATCCCCAAGGACAAGATTCACATCTTGCCTAATCATTACCGTGGATTTAGTCCAGGGGGAGCCAAACTGAAAACTATATTCATTGTTAGATAAAATCCAACTTTCTTTTGCATGTTTGCTTGTTTATTTAATTTCTGCAATTTATTATGCTTAGACTTAGGTTAGTTTAAGGATTGAACAAACTTAACTGAAACTTGAAAACATAGTATTGGGTGGAGGTGAGATGATAGTACGTTAGGGAAACCAATTCTAATAAGATCAAGTCTCTTTAGACTGGTGAAACTAGCCGAAGCTACCGATCCAAAATCAAAACTAGTTAGACCAGAACTTTTTCAAAAATTAATTTTGAAAATGAAATTTCATTAAACGGCTTTGTCGAGGAAAGGGTTGATGATCCAATAAGGCTGCGGCCAAAGAAGGCCTAGTGCCTCGCCAAGACCTGGAAGCCAATTTTTGAGTTTCAAATTCAAATTACTTTTTGTAAAATTCAAATCTAACACAATTTTCAGTTAAGTATAGATTCAAACATCTCCTTTCAAAATAAATTGAAATGTTTTTCAAAAACTAATTAAGATTTTCAAAATGAATCATGGTTTTCAAAAATTCTTTTATCAAAACCTGTCTCACAAAAACTGTAAGGCTAACGTGACCGACAACCCTAGATTAGGTGAGACAGTAAAATTAAACTCAATTATAATTCCTTTAATACCTGTATTGTAGTTTAATCCTATATTTCAAACCATGGTCAACTTAGACAAACAATGGTCAACTTGGTCAAACCATGGCCAACTTGGTCAAACCATGGTCAACGTAGACAAACCTTGGTCAAAACACTCAAATCGGGTCAAATCGAGTCAAAAACACTCCACTAGGGTCAAAATCAGTCCTTAGGGCGCCCAATCCCTTGAGGGCGCCCCGAAGTTGGTCAAAAGCAGCCAAAAGGCAGCTGCAGCCTGGCTAGGGCGCCCAATCCCTTGAGGGCGCCCCGAGGTTGGTCAAAAGCTGCCAAAAGGCAGCTGCAGCCTGGCTAGGGCGCCCACGTCAGGCGGGGCGCCCTCCTATAGTCCTTCAAACGGCAGAAAGCTGCCGAAAGGTAACTGCATGCCTGGTTAGGGCGCCCTCGGTAGATAGGGTGCCCTCCCGATAAAGGGCGCCCGAAACTGCCTATAAAAGGGGTTCCATGCCCCTTCTTCTCCTCACACTCAAACCACTACTTCTCCTAAATTCTCTACTCTCCAAGAGATCTTACAACCCTCTCAAGCTCTCATCTTCAACAATGCCTCCCCGAGCAGCCCGGTATAATTTTTAATTAAGTTAATTTCCTTTCAATTTTTCTCTAAATGCATACTTTCTTTAAATACATATTCTTTCTCTTAGAAGACGCCGACCAAACCAGGCAGAACCCGGTACCCAACCTAGTCCTGATCCTAGGTTTCCAAATTTAGAATTGTGTAATAAGTTCGCTCGTACCACCTATAAACCTATCAAAACGAGCTACTTGAATAAACAATTTTTCACCCAATCCTGTCCCTTAGCAATGAACATCATAAACTTTTACCAACTTGACAATCTCGTATTCTGCACCCACTCAATCAATACTTCCTTATGTGCAGAATTTTACAATAACATAATTAGACAGGATAATCTCATGTTCTCCACCACTGTTCAAGGAATCCCCTTAACTATCACACCAACATTACTCAACCGATTTCTAGGACTACGACTCTCGCAGTCCACCTTCTGTTGTTACCCTCCTAGGGAGCCTCCCTTTGATGCTCCCTACTCTCAGATTACCTTAGATACATTGCACTCATATTTCTTTAGGCGACCCGTGGCCAGACTATTTCAATCTGTCGAATTAGAGGTCCAGGACTACGCTCTATATAGGGTCATAGTCTGATGTATTCTGCCATTATCCACCAGGGACGTCACCACTATGCGACCATTCCACACCTTTCTCCTATACACCCTGATTCACCAGCTAGACATCGACATAGGACTTCACATGTTTCATGCTATCCTACACGCATCCAGTGTTACCACGCAAGGGCGGGTACGCACACCCTACTGCCACATCATCACGTCCCTATTACATCACCACGGTAGAAACATTACCGAGGGAGAGATGGCCGCTTTGACTGATTACAATGAGATAGGCTATAGAAACTTCACCCTAGCCGGTATAGAGGTGTCTGGTACCGGGGTCTTATCCTGGAGACGTCAGAGAGCAGCTCCTCAGATCGACTCAGATGAGGAGGTTGAGGTCGACGTCGGGGACCTAGCAGCAGCAGCCCGAGCACACATCGACGAGCCCGCGCCACCGACACTTTACGAGAGGGTGACACATTTGGAGACAAAGGTTCAGAGTCTCCGAGAGGAGGTCGAGGCCTATCATATCGAGCAGATGGAAGCTCGCAGAGCCAATCGAGAAGTGGCTGACGCACGATTCATTGAAATGATGGCACGCTTCGATTCATGGCAGCCGAGCCCATCTGATCATCCCCGTCCCTCGTCCTAGATTTGCTTAGCATTGTACCAGTAACTATCTGACTGCCCCTACTCAGTAGGGTTGACTTATGTTTGACTGTATGACTGTGTTGACTTTCCTATGTTGACTAGCTTATGAGTACTTGGTTCCTTTCTATTCGGCAGTCTCCTTTCTATTCGGCAGTTAGGATTGTGCTTAGTAGAATAGATTTAGCTCATTATTGTTTTTTTTATCAATTAAAAAAAAATTTCAAAATGCTTTCAAAATCAGCTCTTACTTAATTTTTAAAAAAAAAAAGTTTTCTTTTTCGACTTAGTTTTATTTCAAAACTACCCCTTTTCAAAATTAAGGCTTTTTCGCAAATGGACCTAGCCTAGGCCCTAACCCTAGAACTGCATGCACCTATAGACTTAGAAGCCAGCATTTCACAAGCACTTTAGGGTACTTTGATTGATAACCTAGTAAGGGTTGAGATGCTTAGGTCTTTGCCTTAATTCAAGATGCTTTAAGTCAGTGCATCTGCAGTAATTGGGGCACTAAATACAACTTATACAGCAATCAAGTTAAGTGTCAAGCTTAGAAAATCTAACTTGAACAAAAATACTTAACTTGACTAACCCTAGCGAAAACTACTGCTTATAACAGTTAGTAAGTAGCTAAATGGGTTAGACAGGTCCCTACAAGAGAAAATTAACTGATTTGGTCCAAGTCTTGGTTCAGTACAGCAAAATCATATGAATATGTTTTCTTTATGAAAATATTTTTTTAAGGTCATTCCTTTTATGCAAATTAAATTCTGCAATATCTATCTGTTTATCTATCTGTTTTTGATATATGGCAAAGGGGGAGAGATAGACAGCAGAGAGGTCAAATTTTTCAAAAGTTTTCAAACTCTCAATATCTTTTTCAAAAAGTTAGCTACTTTTCAAATCTTTTCAAAACCTTTCTAGAAATACTTATGTTTTTTTGTTTTAAAGAAAAACCTATTAAGTACTTTAAACTTAAGTTTTTCAAAACTTCTATAAGTACTTTAAACTTAAGTTTTTCAAAACTTCTATAAGTACTCTAAACTTAATGTACTAAGTACTTAAATGTTAAGTTTTTTAAGTACTTTAAGCTTAAGTTTTTCAAAACTTACATAAGTACTTTAAAACTTAATTACTAAGTACTTAAAACTTAATTTATAAGTACTTAAATTATTTCAAAAGTTTACTAATACTTAATTTTTTCAAATTTACTAAGTACTTAACCTAAAAGTTTTCAAAACTTTTGAGTACTCTAAAACTTAAGGCTTCAAAACCTACTAAGTACTTAAAGTTCTTCAAAAGTTAGTAAGTACTTAACTTAAAGTTTTCAAAACTCATGCCTTCAAAAACTCCTAAATATACTTTTAAAACTTAAGTTTTCAAAGTGGAAAATCATTCTAAGTAAAGTTTTAGAACCCCACGTATTTTTGAACTAGGGTTGCCATAAATCAAAAAGGGGGAGATTGTTGATGCAGAAAGCATCAAAGTCAAACCTGTGTTTTGATAATGGCAACAAGGTTCAAAAGTTAAGTCTTAGTTGTTATCTAACATGTTACTCTAGTGGCCAGGATACAAAGCCCTAGCGAAGGACTGCTAGGCAACTGGCGAAGGACTGCCAGTATCCAAGACCTAGCGAAGGAATGCTAGGCTCCAGGCGAAGGACAGCTTGGGACTGAAGCCCTAGCGAAGGAATGTTAGGCACCGGGCGAAGGACAGCTCGGCATCCAAGACCTGGCAAAGGACCGTCAGGCAAAAGTCCAACCAGAGGAACGGTTGGCATCAGGTACACTCTCCCGAGAGGAGTAGGTGAGGACGCATTCCCCGTCGAGGGAACAGTAGGCGTCGATTCGACCTAGGGTTCCATTTTGGAGACCCAAAGTCAGAATCAAGACAGCTAAGGCTGTATAAAAACTAACAGCTTACTGCTTTATATTGTTTTAGGACTAACCCTGGATGCAGGACCAAAGAACATGTGTCTGCAGATCAGAGAGCCTCAAAGGAGTGAGGCAGCAGCTGAGTAGGGCGCCCCCAAGGTGAACAAGAAATAAATGAAGTAAAAAGGAGCTTCGGCTAACTACTGGCGGGGCGCCCTCAGCAGCCAGGGCGCCCCCAGCCACCCCAGGGGCGCCCTCAGCAGCCAAGGCGCCCCGCGCCTATGCCAGCGAAGCCAAAGACCCTTATCCAGCTGAGATGCCCGCGCGGAAGGAGTCAAGCAGGGCGCCACGCCAGGCGCCCCAGGGTAAACCTCATCCCTATTCGAGTGGGATAAAGGTTGACCGAGTGAATCTCGGATCACGTGACACGTGGGGGGGCGCCCCCGAGTCCAGGGGCCCCGAGGTGCTATAAATAGCACCCAACGCCTAGGCTTCGAAGAACATCTCGAACACAACGCTTCTACGCTCTTCTGCCCTCACGCCTCGCTCCGGAAACTGCCCAACTCGAGCCGACGACGCCCTGCTGCTCCGAAAAAGTCAATCTACTCAGACGTCGGTAAAGAAGAGTGATTTTCAATTTACTGCACTTAATCTGTAATCAATATTTGTAAATTGTTTTTGCGCCAATATAGAATTGCCCAAAGTAAACGGTCAACGACCGTGGGCCTTGGAGTAGGAGTCGACCTAGGCTCCGAACCAAGTAAAACCTCCCGTGTTTGCGTTGTGTGTTTTTAACTTCCACTGTGCAATTTCTCTTAGTTTTCAACTCCGAAAGTTTTTCGATATTCACCCCCCCCTCTATCGGTTCTCTCGATCCAACACCCAAGACCACATTCACTTGCCACACCAAAAAACACTTCTCCTCTCTAACTCTTCTCCTTCCAAGACGACCAAGCGACCTTCTCGTGCCTTCAACCATGCCTCCCCGAACGGCTACTCGCTATCATTTTTTTGCATTTAAAATTTTTTTAAATTAATTTTTTGTTAAACGCATGTTTCTTATCATAGAAAACGTCATGCAAGTCAACCAAACCCCGGTACTCAACCTAGCCCCGATCCTAGGTTTCCGACCTTCGAACTTTGTAACAAATTTGCTAGAACAACTTATAAACCAATTAAGATGAGTTTTCTAAATCGACTATTCTTCACTCAATCATGTCCATTGGCCATGAATGTTATCAATTTTTACCAACTAGACAACCTTGTTTTCTGCACTCATGCTATCAACACAACCCTATGTGCAGAATTCTACAACAATATAGTTAGACAAGATAGCCTTAACTTTGTCACCACAGTACAAGGGATGACTTTAACAATCACACCCTCCTTGCTGAACAGATTTCTTGGACTACGACCTTCTCAGTCCACTTTCTGCTGTTATCCCCCTAGAGATCCTCCCTCTGATGCCCCCTACTCCCACATTATCCTCGACGCTCTTCATTTCTACTTCAATGTAGACGCTCGAAACCCGGCCGATAGACGATTTTAGTCCGTAGATCTTCAAGTCCAAGACTACGCACTTTATAGACTCCTAATCCGTTGCATTCTACCTTTGTCCACTAGAGACATCGCGACCATGCGACCATTCCACACCTTTCTACTGTACGAATTAATCCACCACCTAGACATAGACATTGGACTTCACATGTTCCACACCATTTTATATGCGTCCAGTGTTACCACTCAGAGTCGGGTACACAGCCCCTACTACGACATCATCACCTCTATTCTTCATCATCATGGTCGCAACATTACCGTAGGAGAGATGACCGCGATGACCGAGTTTGATGAAATAGGATATAGAAACTTTTCCCTAGCAGGCATAGAGGTCTCGGGTACCGGGGGATTATCCTAGAAACGTCAGAGAGCCGGAGTCTAGATTGACTCTGACGAGGAGGTAGAAGTCGATGTAGCTGATGCTCGAGAGCACACAGACGAGCCCGCACCTCGGACGTTTGGCGAGAGACTGACACTGCTTGAGACTGAGATCCATAACCTTCGGGAAGAAGTGGAGGCAAATCATGCGGAAGAAATGCAGGCAAATCAGGCCCGACACATGGAGTATATGAACGCCCTCAGGGCTGATCGAGAGACCAATGACGCGCAGTATAATGAGATGATGTCACTATTCCACTCTTGGCAGCCCGGTCCATTCATTCCTCCGGGCCCCTCCTCTTAGGCCCTAGTTGACTTATTGTACTATGTTTGACTCATGTTTGATTGTGCTGGTCCTTGCTTTGACCAATTGACTTTTCTAGTTGACTAGTTGCTTTTATCTAAGCTTTATCAGTATTTATGCTTGGTAGAATAGGTTCACTCTACTTCTGTGTTTCTTTCAAAACTGTTTTATTACTTATCGGTTTATACTTAATTTGAATTTTTTTTAAACCAATTTTTTTGACTTAGTTTTTTAAAAAAAATTTACCCCTTCAAAACTAGGGCTTTTTCGGAAATGGACTTAGCCTAGGCCCTAACCATAGAACTGCATGCAACTATAGATCTAGAAGCCAGCATCTCACAAACACCTTAGGGTACTTTTTGATTGATAACCTAGAATGGGTTGAGATGCTTAGGTCTTTACCTTAATTCAAGATGCTTTAAGTCAGTGCATCAGCAGTAATTGAGGCACTAAATACAAATTAAACAGTAATCAACTTAAGTGTCAAGTTTAGAAAATCTAACTTGAACAGAACACTTAACTTGACTAACGCTAGCGAAAGCTACTGTTTATAACAGTTAATAAGTAACTAATTGGGATAGACAGGACCCGAAAGAGATAATTCAAATTGATTTGATTCAGTTTATACCTTGAATTGGTTCAGTACAACACCTTACTTTTTTTGCTATATTGTTTTGCTTACTTCTTTTGCTATATTCTTTTGCTATAATTTTTTTTGATATGTGACAACGGGGGAGAGATTGGAAAGGAGAGAAGGTTTAATCACTTAAGTTGTTTTCAAAACTGTTTCTATGTACTTGATCTAGCTATTTTCAAATCAAAACTGTTTCTAAGTACTTGACCTAGCTGTTTTCAAAACTGTTTCTAAGTACTTGACCTAGCTGTTTTCAAAACTATTTCTAAGTACTTGATCTAGCGATTTTCAAAACTGTTACTAAAGTGTTTTCAAAACTATTTCTAATTACTTGACTTAAGTCAATTTTTAAAATTACTTAAGCTAGTTTTAAATTTCACTAATAGAAAAATTTCTAAGGTTCATTTCAAAATTTTCTTGAAAACTTTCTAAAGTACTAAAGAGCTCCGTTTTTCTAAGTATTAAAAACCTCAGAAGATGTTTAGAAGAGTTTTCTAAAGTACGAAAACTAAAAATCTTCTAAGTGTAAATTTTCAAAGTATAAATTTTCCAAGTGCCTAACTTAAATTTTTTTTTGAGGAAATGTTCTATAACTTACATTTCGTTTAAAAATGTTCTAAGTATTGAATAATTAATTTCCTTTTTAGACTTAGAAACTTTTTCAAACCCCGCGAACCCTTGAAAAATCAAGGGGGAGATTTCTTCCAGGGGGAGGAAATGAAATTGGAATTATTACCTGATTTAGACTTAACTTTTTAAACTGGGTTGCCATAAATCAAAAAGGGGGAGATTGTTGGTACAGGAAGCACCTAAGTCGAACCTAGGTTTTGATATTGACAAAGGGTTCAAAAGTTATGTATTATTTGTGTTCTAATGTGTTCATTAAGTGTGCAGAAAGAAGTCCTGGCAAAAGGTTGCTGGGTACCTGGCGAAGGACTGCCAGGAGTCTAAGACCTGGCGAAGGACTGCTAGGCACCTGGCGAAGGGCTGCTGGGAATCTAAGACCTGGCGAAGGACTACTAGGCACCTGGCGAAGGGCTGCTGGGAATCTAAGACCTGGCGAAGGACTGCTAGGTACCTGGCGAAGGACTGCTAGGAACAAAAGACCTGGCGAAGGGCTGCTTGGCACCTGGCAAAGGACTGCTGGGCAAAAGTCCAATCGGAGGAGCCGACTGACAAAAGGTAAACTCTCCTGAGAGGAGTAGGTCAGGACGCGTTCCCCATCGAGGGAATAGTAGGCATCGGTTCGACCTAGGGATCCATTTGGGAGACCCAAAGTTATAACCAAGACAACTACGGCTGTAAGAATTATCTAATACTTTTGCTGTTGTGTTGTTTTGGACTAACCTTGGATGCAAGACCGAAGGAATGTGTTTCTGCAGCTCAGAACGCCCCAAAGGAGAGGGGCAGGCAGCTGGGCAGGGCGCCCCCAGTGTCCCGGGCGCCCCCAAGGTCAAGGCAAAATAAGTTAAGCAAGAATTGCTTCAAAAGCTTACTAGGCCAGGCACCCTTATGGTCCCGGGCGCCCTGGGTCCAAGCCAACGAAGCGATCGAATTCAAGTCAGTCGAGAAGCCTATTGAACAAGTCAAGCAGGGCGCCCCCTGTGTCCCGGGCACCCCCATCAAACTCCGAGCCCGATCCTGGAGGGATAAGGGCTGACCGAGTTCTGGATAGGGGTTTGCGGATCAAGAGGCGCGTGGAGGGCGCCCCCAACGTCTAGGGTGCCCCATGTGCAATATAAAAGGGGTTCGACCCCCAAGGCTTCAGAACACAATTTTCCAACGCTACAACGCTCTTCGCTCAAGCGCTCTACTCCGGAAACTTCTGATCTCGAGGTTCTATCGCCGACGACGACCCTTTGCACCGAATTACGATCCACACCGGGCGTCGGTAATGAAAAGTTAACCTGTTCTTTTTACTGCACTATAATTGTACAATTCTCTTTAAAACTTTGCGCATTATAGAATTACCCACAGTAAACGATCAAGGACCGTGGGCCTTGGAGTAGGAGCCGACCACGACTCCGAAGCAAGTAAAATCCTTGGGTTCTGTGTGTTGTTTTTAATTTCCGCTGTGCATTCTCTTTCTTCAAATCCGAAACATTTTCACGATATTCACCCCCCCTCTATCGTGTTTTCTCAATCCAACATTACATTCTACCATTCAAGTAGGCGAAATCGTTCCCGTCGAAGAATGGCGGTCGTGCAGGTGTTGTAACCCTCTTGAAATGCCATTTTCTTTACTCTGCTCGACGGTGTGTTCTCCCGAAGCGAACCGGCACTGATACCAATTGTACGATCGCTTGCGTTGCTAGAGGGGGGTGAATAGTACTTATTCGTCATTTTCTCTACATAGAGTTTAGTGTAATACAAACAAAATTATACAAAGAACGAGAGACCAATGCTAACACAGGAATTTACTTGGTATCCACCCGAACGGGTGACTAATCCAAGGATCCACACGAGAACTCCACCTCCATTATGAAAAGTCTCCTTCAAAGGTGGAGAAACCTTTACAAGCGTTGTCTTCCTCTCTACAAAATATGATGAAGAGTGAGAGGAAGATCGAAAGACTAGTCGCACGAATAACACTTCGTTACAGTGATAAACCATACCATTCACGTGCGAAAAAGTCCTCTTTTTATAAGAGAACAGGACAACTTCACAAGCTGTCCAGACCCGCACCAGTCGACAGCCCCTGGGACAGTCGACTAGTCTAGCAATAAATGCCAGCCAACGGTAGCCAATGGCTAGTTTTGGAGGTTTACCAGTCGACTGCCCCTGGGGCAGTCGACTGGTCCAAGGCTGTAAACTCTCTGTGAGTTTTGGCAGTCGACTGCCCTCTGGCCAATCGACTGCCCTGCCTCTCAACTCACTTACAACCCCTCCAAACACTCTCCTTCACGTATGCCGTCAGGTATGCTCCCTTTGCTCGCCCCTTGAAGTCATCTTCCTCTGGCTATCGTCCCTCGGATGCGCACACAAGCCTTCCCTTGGCTTGCCTCCATGCCACCCTTCACGTGTGCCCTTGAAGTCCACTTCCTTGCTTGCCCTTGGATATCTCCTTCCTTGGCTCTCATCCCTCGGATATGTTCTCCATGTGTGATTCTCCAAGTCCTACAAACTCAATCACACATATCAAATACAACATAACACCCTAACCTTAAACTTATTGGCACACACATCAAAACCATGATCTTCCCGATCATTCTTGGGCTGATTGCCTCAACAAAATGTTGGCTTCTAGATCTATAGGAGCATGTAAATCTAGAGTTAAGTCCTAAGCTAAGTCCATTGCGTAGAAAAATCCTAGTTTTGAAGGGGTAAATTTTTTTTATAAAAATCTATGTTGTAAAAAAATTTTAAAATTCAAAACTTCGTCAGAAAAATATGATTAAGAAATATGATTTTTCTTAAGAAAAAATTTTAAAATAAAGAACAGTGTTAAAAAAAATAGTCCTATTCTACTAAGCACATTCCTAGGAATAATCAACTCAGAATGCATAAATCTAACGTAGATGATCAAGTCAATTTTTACAAACAAAGAAAGTCAGAAAACAAATCCGTAGTACAATATCAAGCTAAGAAGATGTGCCCGGATGCCAAGAAGGGCCAGGATACCACGACCGAAACATTGAAATCATCTCCTCATGTCGGGCCTGGTCTGCTACGAGCCTCTCATCATGTCGGGCCTAAAGGGCATCCATCTGCTCGACGTGATGAGCCTCCATCTCCTCTCGAAGTCTATGAACCTCCATCTCAATCCGTGTGAGGCGCTGGTCCGTAGTCATTGGAGGGGGTGGTGGAGACTCTCTCAGCTTCTTCTCAATCTCGGTTGCGATATTAGCTACATCAACGTCCACCTCATCATTCGAGCCGACCTGGGGTGGAGCACCTCGTCATCTCCATGATATGACCCCGGTGGCCGAGATATCTACAGCGGCTAGGGAAAAGTTCCTAATTTCTATTTCGTCAAACTCGGTCATCGTGATGATCTCTCCGACAGAAACATCACGATCGTAATGATGGAAAAGTGTGGTCAGGATGTGACAGTAGGGGGTCCACACTCAAGAGTGAGCGGAGATGCTGAAGGAATAGATGATTGTCCTGAACATATGTAGACCAATGTCTATGTCCAAGTGGTGGATCATCATGCAAAGTAAGAATGAGTGAAAGGGACACATAACAGCTACATCCCGTGAAGTCAGGGGAAGAATGCAGCGGACCAGGACTCAATAAAGGGCATAGTCCTAGATGCGCAGATCGATAGATAAAAAATTTTGAACCGTCTCTCACCTCTGAAAAAATAAGAGTAGAGAAGGTCGAGGGTAATGTTGGAGTAAGGGGCAGGAAAGGGAAGATACATAAGAGGATAACAACATAACGTTGACTGAGAGGGTCGTAGTCCAAGAAATCAAGTAAATAGGGAAGGAGAGATGGTAAGTGGAAGGGTCTGAACATTAGTGGCGTAGCAGAAGTCATCAACTTTGACCAAGTTGTTATAAAACTTGCCACACAAAGTCGCGTTAATAGAATGATTGCAGTATACTAATCGTTCTAGTTGGTAGTAAGTAATGACATCAATAGCTGTTGGACAGGACTGGATAAAGATTCCCCTATTCAGATAGTTGGTCTTTATGAGTTTGTACGTAGTGGTAGCAAATTTATTAAAAAGGGCTAATGTAGGAAACCTAAGGTCAGGGATAGGTTCGGTACCGGGGTCGGTTTCAATAGGACGACGTTTGCTAATAATAATCAACAATTGAAATAATTAATAATAATAAGTTGAAAAAGAAGAAAAAAACAAAAAAAAAACATACCGAGGAGGCATTGTAGGAGAGGAGGAAGAGAGGAAGACTAGGGATGCTTGGAAATGCTCTTAGAAGTGAGGAAGTAGTATGAGTTTGGTGTGGAAAGGGTGCCATGGGCAAGGGCTTATATAGCCCTTCCCAGGCGCCCATAAAGGACCTGAGGTGCCTGTGGCAGAGATGAGGCGCCCGAGATCTTACTCGGGCGCCTGAGCTCGATTTTTGCTCAGGCGTGGCAGCCTTTGACTGCCTTGTACACTGGGAAAGAGTTAGGAGCCCGTGAGGGTGTCGGCCGCCCTGTTTAACCATACTTTGACCGTGTATAAATTTGTTCAATCAAGACCTAAGTTCCAAGGTGCTTAAATTCTAAACTTAACTTGATTAAAAAATAATGGGTTACTTTTGAAAACACTAAGTTCTTGAATTTAAAAAAAATGATTAAGTTGAATTTTTGAAAAATGTTAAATGGAATTTTTAAAAATATTAAGATGAATTTTAAAAATTTTAAATTCAATTTTTGAAAATATTAAGTTGAATTTTAAAAATGTTAAATTGGATTTTTGAAAATATTAAGTTGAATTTTAAAATGTTAAATTTAATTTTTGAAAGCATTATGTTGAATTTTGAAAAATGTTAAATTGAATTTTTGAAAATATTAACATGAATTTTAAAAATGTTAAATTGAATTTTTGAAAATATTAAGTTGAATTTTAAAAATGTTAGATTTAAGTTAAATTTTTGAAAAATGTTAGATTTAAGTTTTGAAAATATTAACTTTAAATTTTAAAAATGTTAAGTTGAATTAAGTTAAATTTTTGAATTTGATTAAATGTATATTAAGGGTAAAATTAATTATGTTGGTTGGGTTGGACTACATTATTAGTTCCTAAACATCTCACCCATTTCTAAGTGACAAAACAGGTATCCTTATATATTTTGTGAGATGCATTAATTTTATCTTGGTTTTATGTTAATACTATGAATTAATTGAAACTTGTGTTAGATTTAGGTTTAACAATTAATAAGTTGAAAATAAATTTCGATAATCGACTTCCAGGTCATGACGAGGCACAGGGGCCTTCTTTGGCTGTAGCCTTATTGGATCATCAACCCTTTCCTAGACAAATCCTTTTAAAGAAATTTTATTCTCAAATTACTTATTGAGAAATCCTGGTCTAATTAGTTGAGGATTTGGCGAGGTAGCTTCGGTTAGTTCCACCTAACTAATAGGACCAAATAGGGTACGTCTTACCCTATCTGACTTTTTAGACAAGATTCCCTGACGTACTATCATCTCCCCCACCCTAATACTAGGTTGTGTAAGTTTCAATTAAGTCAGATCCTTATCTAATCGTTCCTAAGTCTAAGCATAATATTCTTGCAAAAAATAAAATAAACAAGCATCAAACAGACTTAGAAAAAAAATTATCTAACTATATAAATGGTTTTTATATTGGCTCCCCCTGGACTAAAGCCTAGGTATGAGTTAGGTGTTAGATGTATATACTAAAAGACTTGCTTCCTTTCATATATGAGATCATCTATTTTTTTGAAAAGAGAACCACAACAACACTAGATGCTTATTTATATTAGTATATGCATAAAAGTCCAATACTGTGCACTGTAGATAACATAGTGTGTGGTGACACACGGAAGATCATGTTATTAGTCCCCTGCATAGTATAAGTAAGAGGCTCACAACCGAGATGGATTTGGACAAACCATCGGGATGGTTGTAGTGTAATTAGGTGTGGTTTATCATGATCATAGAATTACACTAGTGTACTTTGTGTGCATTGAGCAGAACCAAAACTAGAGATCATCCAATTTGTACTAACTTAATAATTGGATTGGATCTCGGATTTATTATGGAGTACAATCCTTAAATCCCAATATAATAACGGGAACATATAGTTAATTATTATTTCTATGATTTATCAATGGGTGAGATTTATTTTATTAAATTGATAGGTTCGATGAGTTGGGAAATAATATTAATTATATGGTGTGCCATTGATTATTGACAGAATCTGTGTTTTGGTGAGTCGGGATGATGATGCCCCCTTGATGAGCTCAAAAGGTTCATCATGTTAAACCATGCAGGGGGATTTGATCCGACATGATGATAAGGTTGAGTGGTACTAGTCAAGGAGTCAGAAGTTGATTAATTAAAATTGTCAGTAATTTAAATTAATCGACGGACATTCACTATCTTAAACACGGGGGGATGGATGACTCATAATAGGTGGAGCCCATATGAAAATATGGGATTGGTGAGGAAGTTCAATTAAGATTCTTTAGTGGAATGAATCTTAATTAATGGATTGGGTTTAGATCCATTAGTGGGCCAAGATCCAAATCCTCCTCTTGGTCCCTACCTTAGCCCTATATAAACCCCATGAGATCATGAAACCAAAAAAAAATCCAATTGATCAAACCCTTGGCCTCTCTCTCTTTTCTCTCCCTCTCCTTCTCTCTCCTAGGGCATCGGTGCAACACACACAATAAGAGTTTCCTCTTCTTGTTCCCCTCTTCTCTTCTCTCGGTGAGGGTTGCAAGGGAGGGAGGAGTTTCTCCCTTTCCAGTTTGTGGTCGGAGCCACCAAGAGGAAGTCGGGAAGAGGGCCGGCAGTGAGGAGGGAAGGCGCAAGGGCGTCGGCGGCAAGGGAGATAAGTAGAGAGTCGGCAGCAGGTTTAGGGAGAAGAAGCATCTTCTTCTTCGTTCGTCTTCTATCTCTTCATCCTCCATTGCCTCTACTGATCAGAGGACTAGTGGTCAGCGGCTTCAAGGGGCCTTGGAGGGCCGGCAACACTCGGCTAGTAGGAGAAGAAGCCGGCGGTGTCAAAACCCTAAGGCTAGGGTTTTTGTTTAATTCGTCTAGAGAATAAGAGCTTGGATGGAGCACCTTGGTGATCTCGGTTCTCGGTAGCTCGTTGCCCACATGACATCTGGGAGGGGAGGGACATAAGGTAGAAGGCTACGAGGTAAAGGAAGGTATAACTCTCTTCCTTTGGTTCCTTAGTTCTAGTCTCGTGATTTCATGTATTAATTAATTGTTGTGATTATTAGTTAATCATGTTCATAATAATTAATTAATTTGACCCCGATCATAAATACAAAAATCAGCGATCCACTCGTCGTCTCTTCCGCGGTCGTTCGGTAAGGAGAATTACAAGGCACGATCTTTGTGATTGGCCAAGTTGTAATTCGTACCGAACGATATGATGACGAGATGGTCGTTGGGAGACAGGTCTCCATTCGGATTAATTTTTAATCCATATATATGGAGAGGTCTCTCAAGGACGACCAAGTATTCGCTAAGGAAACCCGCCAAGCCATACCCAACAATTGGTATCAGAGTTGAGGTTTCCGGTTTTGTGTGTTTAGGATTGGTTAATTTTTTGCATTTTTCATACATTTTATTTAGCAGGATGATATGTGGATGTGCGTAGGCTAACTTTGTGTTGCAGGCACTAGATTTCAACTTATCATGGCCAAATATTTGATATGTGTGATTGGATGTGCAATGTTTTGTAAATTAATTAATCCTCGGAGTTGATGAGGCTAGGTAGTATTTAATTTTTGTAATTAAATGCGACACGTGTTTAGCCGATCTTTTTGTTTACATTTGATCTAGATTTTATGTACACTCCTTCGTGGAGTATAGGATCAATGATGTAAATGATTAGCTAATCATCTCGGCTCGGAGATCCCTCAAGGTGGCTTGCGCATAAGGAAGGGAGGAGTGGACGAGGTGATGACACGACTGGAGGCGTATTGCAGACTAAGGCCATGAAAAGTTGGAAAATCTAGGATTTTCTTTTTCATTATGTTGGTTATGTGCTTGTCGTGTGTGTGCTTGTTAAAATTCCTTGTAATCAATAACTAAGTGGGAGAGGGACCCTAAGGGTCCAATGGCCTCCATTACAATCCGATAAGTGATGCGAACAAGTCTGCGCGTCGACTTTGAGTGTCTTCCTCCCCATCGGATGGGCTTGTTCGGCGGATCACTAGGCCAGAAAAGACTATAGGAAATTATTGAAGAGCTTGTATACTTCCCCATCGGAAGGCACATAATCGAAAATAATTTTCTTAGTGTCGTGTAATGGTAAACACTTAGATGCGAATAATAGTATCCTCCCCATCGGAGTCACTGCTATTATTTTGCAGGGCCGAAGTGAACCAACTATTAATCTTACTTGTCAAAAAGTTAGATTGACAAAATAGTAAGATTAATGGGTAAAACCTCCTCTTACGAATGTATAAATTCGTATACGTCCACACCATCGTGGCATGTGAATTTCTTGGTGTGAAGAGGTGGTGGATGATTTCAAAAATTCATTATTTTGATGAATCAATTTATTTTTGAATTCTAAAGTAGTGTATGTTGTGATTCTTAGGATTTTCAAAATGACCTTTAATCCCATAGCGACCATACTTAAGGAGAACAAACTTACTGGACCCAATTACATTGACTGGAAAAGAAATCTATACATTGTTCTTACTATTGAAGAGTACAAATATGTGCTCTTCGAGGACTGTCCCGAAAAACCTAGCGAGAACTCTAGTGAAGAGATGAGGGAGCGTTATAAGTAATGGGTTAAAGTTGATGAGATGGCGTGGTGCTACATTTTGGCATCTATGTCAATGTATTGCAACATCAGCATCAGGTCATGCCCACTGTTGCTGACATGATGCTGAACCTCAATGAGCTCTTCGGACACCAGGACTTCTTGCCTAGTCCTCGGCCAGGTCTTCTTGCCCAGTCCTCAACCAGAACTTCTTGCTCAAACCTACAGGTCAAGACTTCGTACCTAGGTGAACTAGGACTTTCATGCACACTTGGTAAATCCATTAGATCACAATACAAACTTAACTTTGTACTCTTTGCCATTATCAAAACCAGGTTCGATCTGGTACTTTTGGCACCAACACTAAGTCTTTTAATCCTGCACACTCTGTAACAAAGTTAAATAACAACACCCTAACTTTAACTATTTGTCATATATCAAAATATGAGTTTAACCGTTAGTGCAAACTATACCAACAGTCCCATTCCAAGTTGCTTGAAGTGTCTTCTTCTTTCTTATCTTCTTGGGTTGGTCTTCCTTCTTGTTTGGGCTTTCGTGATTAAATTACCCCTTCTTATTGCATTCAATGTAGGTGACGCTGCTCTTGGGGTCATTTGTTGTGAGCTTCATCACCTTCTGTAGGTCCTTCTTAGTGAACTTCTTCTTTTTTCTTGTAAACATTTTTCTAACCAAGTTCACCAAATACTCATCGTCTTCTGAGTCTGACTCACTTTCAAACTCATTCTTTATTCTGCTCCTTGACAAGAACTCCTTTGAAGTACCTACAAATAGAGTTATACCCTTCTTGACTGATTGGGTGTTAGTCTATTCATGCAATTCTAATTTAAAAAAGAGCTCATCTAGATTAAGTTTAGAGAGATTCCTCGAAATTTTGTAGGCATCTATAATAGATGCCCACAATGTATTCTAATGGAATGCATTGTGTCTTACCTTATCATGTCCCGGTTCACTGGTTGGTGACCAATTTGATGTAGCCTGTTCATTATGTCCTTGATCCGAGCTTGTAATTGACTTGTCGTTTCTCCATCCTATATTTTTACGTTAAATAATTTATTCAACAATAGGTCTCATTTTGTTACCTTTGTGTCACTGGTTCCTTCATGCAGCTCAATCAGCTTATTCTATAGTTCTTTCGCACCTTTAGTAGGACTGATTCAGTTCAGTTCTTCCTTAGTCAATCCGCACTAATGAGTATTTTGTGCTTTGAACTCTATTTATGCCTTTTTTTCATCTCTGTATTACACTTGTCTAGTTTTAGTGGAAGATTTTCTCCTTCATTATCCATTGGTGGTGAGTATCCAGTCTGGATTGTGAACCACTAGTCCATATCGGTCTTTAGATAGACCTCCATCTTCCTCTTCCAATAGGGAAAGTCCTCCCCTTGAACATCAGGGGGCGGACAGTGCTAGAACCTTTACCCTGAGCCATCTTGGTTATCTAACACACAAGAAGTAAAAGAAACAAGGTCCAAAGACTAGGTCTTGGATTAGTAGTGTTGGAGAAGAGGAAAATTAGAAGAACGACTCGAGTGGTGTTGCACCAACTAAGAGTAAAATTCGAACAGCGAAAGATTTGTCTAAAAAGAGTTGATTATACCAATTTTGGACTTGTGTGAAAAACTAAAAGTCGAAAATGAAAAAGGGAATCCCCCGACTCTTACGGTGGTTGCACTGATTCAGAGCGAACAAGGCTCTGATACCACTTTTAAGACTGATGCACATGAGAGGATGGGTGAATCATGTGACTTTTAAAATAAAAGTTCGCTTTCTCATAATTAAAGAAAGTGAGTGCATAGTAGAAAAATACAAACGAAAAGCACAAATCAACACCGTTCAATTTTACTTGGTTCGGAACTTTCGACAACTCCTATTCCATGGCCCATATCCCTTGGACCTTTCTGATGGGAAATCCACTAGTCTTTCTACCAATAAATTCCTGATAGAATAGTCGAATACAAGTAAAAGGGGTAGTGTAACACACTACACTGTCCTTGATTGTATATATGAGTTAAGCACAAAAACTTATATCGTTACAACACTTTTTGAATTTTGTCTTAGTGTCAATCTTCCAGCAGTGATCGGTCGTAGTCGACTAGTAGCAGGGTCATAACAAGAAATGAGAAGTAGAATGATTGCCGAAGCTCAAGATCGAAGTGTAGAAGTTGTTTTTCAGTCTCTGGTAAATTTTGCTTTTATAGGTCAGCTGAGGCTCCTCAGATCCCAATTGAGGTGCCTCAAATCTGAAAACTCTATCAGATCTATAGACATCACTGCTTATCATTTGGAAGACACCTCAAATCCAAAATGAGATGCCTCAGCTCTCAACTAAGGTGTCTCGGATCGCAACTGAGGCACCTCAGATGTTGAAACTCTATCTTCAATGCTTATCCACTCGGAGGCGCCTTCAACCATCTGAGGCACCACCGGACTGAATTAAGGCACCTTAGGTCCAATATGAGGTGCCTTAGCTGTTATTCATCTGAGATAAATTTTACAGAAATAACCCTGCAAAACAATGTTAGTTCAGAATAAACTATATCCTACAAAACAATGTTAGGACAAGTATAGATCAGAAAAAATAAACTTAGTATTAAATAGACTTGGACTTCCCAAGACCAAGATCTAGTCAAAAAGGTTTCAGCTTAGAGCTCCAAAATGGTTCTAAGCTGAACCACACTTAAGGTACCAAATCGGGACTCGTTCTTACTAGATTTCGTTGATCTAGTGACTTACCTTATTTACCTTGTACAGACATACTCAGCACCTTAACCCATTAGGACATTTAGCCAACTGTCAGGTCTTGCAGACCTAGCTGGGCATCATGCTAGGACTCCACTAACATGGGTTTCAGTTAGTTGTTAGGTCTCGCAGACCCAACTGGACTTTCTGCTAGGACTCAACCACCCTAAACTTTTGCCTGGTGTTAGGCCTTAAGTTTTTTAATCCTGCACACACAGTAACAACATTAAACAACAACATACCTAAATTTAATCCTTTTTTCATATATCAAAACCTGAGTTTGACCATTAGTACAAACTGAACCAATAATTTTCACTGCTTGAGACTTCGTTTCTTGGATTTTGAGACAATCTGTTTATGTAAATACAGTCTCACTTGTGATACTCTTACTTTGTATAGTACACACATATAGGGCGTGTACGTAGGAGTGATCATTATGTTCTACCTGACCTATAGTTGATACTTGGTTATACCTTATCTATGCATCTAGTTACATGATTAGTAGATCAGGATACTTGTTGGATACTTATTTAGCATACCGTAGCATAAATGTTGATTTGGTTGTTTATTATGTTGGTGTAGTTTGTACTAATGGGCAAACTCAAGTTTTGATATATGACAAAAGGTTTAAAATTAGGTGTGTTGTTGTTAACCTTGTTATTAGAGTGTACAGGATTAAAAAGCTTAGGACCTAACACGAAGCTGAAGTCTAAGGTGGTTGAGTCCTAGCAAGAAATCCAGTTGGGTCCTCAAGGTCTAACAACTAGCTGAAGTCCAAGTTGGTGTAGACTTGGCATGAAGTTCAGCTAGGTCTGCGAGACTTAACAGTTGGCTAAAAGACCTGGTGAGTTAAGCAGCTAAGTAAATCTGTACAAGATAAGTGAAGTCACTAGAGGAGCGAAATCCGGTGAGGATGAGTCCTTGATGGGACTTTAGGCGCGGTCCAGCTTAGAACAATTTTGGAGCTCTAAGTTGAGGCCTTCGACTAGATCCTGATTTTGGGAAGACATGATCTAATTAATACTCATTTCATTTATCATGTTTTATACTTATGCTAATCGTGTCTTGTAGGGAATATCTTGTTTTGGACTAACATATTTTTGTAGATTTCAAACTATAAAATTTAGCCTTGAATGAACAGTGCCTGAGGTGCCTCGGGTTGGACTTGAGGCACCTTAGTTGGGATTGGAGGCACCTTCAAGTGCCTGAAGGTGCCTTTGTGAAGCTGTCGTTGAAGTTAAGAGTTCGTCAGTCCGAGATGCCTCGGTTGGGAATTGAGGTTCCTTGAGGTTGAGCATCATGTCATAAGCAATGGGCATGGCCTGATGCTGATGTTGCAATACATTTGACATAGAAGCCAAAATGTAACACCGTGCCATCTTATCTGCCTTAGCCCACTTCTTATAACGCTCCTTTTTCTCTTCACTAGAATTCTCGCTTGGCTTTTTAGTGTTGGAACCCGGATGGCTAGAGAGGGGGGGTGAATATAGCCAATCACTTTGACCTTTGGCACAAATCGAATTTCTGCACTCAAACTTATCAATAGCACAGCGGAAGAAATAATCACAAAGTAAGCAGAAACAGAAAACGAAAGCAATGCAGACATACTAGCAAGATCGCTAACAAGGAGGGTTTACATGGTTCGGGGATAACTTGCCCCTACTCCTTGGCGTGCCCTTAAGGTGGGTGATCCCTTGATCGTCGGCAGATCAAGCCCCGATTAACACCGGATAGAAGACAACCTCCTTCTCGGTGGAGAAACCTCTCCACAGCGTTTCAATCACAGATTTAAGTTTAAGCACAAAGAAACAACAAGAAGGATCTTACTCAAGCACTTAACAAAGACAAGAACAAAGCAAGCTTTCCTGAGCTCCACCCAGCGGCGATCTCACGCAAGAAACCCTTCCTCGTGTCTTCCCGCTGTCGAACTCCAAGCCTCTTCTTCTATCCTTCAAGCGCTTAAGTAATGGATTATTGCTTCTCGATTGCAGTAGCTTGCTCAAGGCGATGAAAACTTTAGAACGCGCAAGCTAGATGTGTAGAACACAAGGTGAAGCAAGAACTTAGTTCACGAACCCTCTGAACTTAACCTATGCTTCAACGAAGCCTTCTTCTGCCCTTTTTGTTTCTCCACTGCATCAGGTGACATAATCTCCTGCAGCCTCCAGCTGCTTCCCTGCCAACGCCAGCTACCACTGAGCCCTCCCTGGACTTCCTGAGCTCCCCTCAGCCAAGCTCCAGTCAGCAGCTCCAATCTGCAGCTCCAGCCGTTGCAACCTGAGATGGAAAACGGACAAACCTGCTCTAAGGAAAGCCTCCATTGACTTCTCCTTGAGTGTTTGAATCCTCCCCTGTCACCTGCAGCTTAATCAGAGTGTTAGAGCAGCATATCACACAGCAAATCATATATCAGATGTTAAACGCAGAGAATCGGATACGTTCAGACGCGATCAGAGCGTCTGACAGTGCAATTTGAATTAAAGTGATCGATCACCCAGACCGATCAGAGGATCTCCTGATCGGTCACCAGACCAATCAGGCTGGGTCCAGATCGATCAGGACTACGTCCTGATCGGTCTCCAACGCTCAATTAGAAATCGTGATTTCTTTGGGACTCTCCTGGATCGATCACCAGATCGATCCCAGGTTGTGGATCGATCACCCGGCCGATCGACCCCTTTATCAGCCGATTTCTCAGCTTCGCAGTCCAGACCTCCTGATCGATCACCGGACCGATCAGGTCGTGACAAGACCGATCAGGCTCCATCCTGATCCATCATAGAGAGGAACCTACGACGCTGGATCGTTCTCTAGAACGATCTACACAGTGATCCTGATCGGTCACCAGACCGATCAGGAGCAGATCAGCAAGGGAACTCAACCTCACGGTTTGCTCCCTGATCGGTCACCAGACCGATCAGGATCCAAGCAGTGGGTGAAACGCATACTCCCTAATCGGTCACCAGATCGATCAGGAGCAGTACAGTAGGTTCCCAATCTCACTGTGTGTGCTCCCTGATCGGTCACCAGACCGATCAGTCATTGTTGGATCGGTCACACGACCGATCCACGAAAGAGCAGCGTCCCAGATTCCCTGATCGATCACCAGACCGATCCAGGGACTCAAACCTAGCCCTCCAAGCTAAGTGTTCGTCCACCTTAGCCCTCCAAACTAAGGATTTTTCACCTAACTCTCCAAGTTGAGAATTTGCACCTAACCCTCCAAGTTAGGACTTTTCACCTAGCCCTGCAAGCTAGGACTTTTCACCCAACCCTTCCGAATTAGGACTTTTCCAAACCTAGCCCTCCAAGCTAGGACCTGACCCTCCAAGCCAGGACTTTTTCACCTAATTCTCCAAGATGGGAATTTGCACCTAACCCTCCAAGTTAGGACTTTTCACCTAGCCCTCCAAGCTAGGACTTTTCACCCACCTCTTCCAAATTAGGACTTTTCACACACCTAGCCCTCAAAGCTAGGATTTTCAACACCTAACCCTCCAGGTTAGGATTTTCCAACACCTAGCCCTCCAAGCTAGGATTTTCCATACCATGCCTGATCCCCGATCAAGACTTAATCATCATTAATAATCATCCACCTAAACTAAAATCGGTGTCAACACCAAAACAACAATCAGGGCCAGACTGCATCAACAATCTCCCCCTTTTTGTTGTTTGACAACTTGATTTTAAGTTTAGGGATTCTCAATCAAGTTTTTCAAATTTAGAATCATAGGGGAATCCAGATCCTCCCCCTACAACATGATCATCCTAAACTTAACGAACCAACACTCTCCCCCTTTGTCGAACACCGAAAAGGGGTCTAGAAGGGCTGTTAAGTTTAAACTATACTCCCCCTTAACCCTAGGGCTATCCCAAAACAATAAAGATTGGTATTGAATTTTGATAAACATATGGACACGTATGACAACCAGATATAGGCATGACAGAGCAGGCATATGTGTCATATGAGCATGGCATCATAAGCATGAACATAGCTATGTATCAAATATGCAGATAGTACAGCATAGCATCAACAAGAAGCATACTAGGTAAAAAGACATGCAAGGTAAATTCAGAAAGATCAAGTCATAAAACATCCAGAGAGATAACAAGATGCAAGACACATGCATCAAAGTCAAAATACGTGTGGCACAGGGCCACAACAGATAAGTCATGGGGCATACAGCTCAAAAGTCACACAACTAAGAAGTCAAATACACTGATCACCAGAATAGGCAACGGACATCCAAACTCAAACGTCAGCGGGGGGGGGGGGGTTGTCATCGCACATGAGATCATCCATCGTAGCATCAGCAGACCCTGGTGCTGCACTGCCTGAAGGAGCATCCCTCGGGAATGTATGGCGATGCCACTCTGCATACCAGGTCTGCTGTAATGCCTGGACCCCAGAGACAGTAGACTCTATGCCAGACAATCGACGATCAATGGAACGAAAATCCGAGCAGCCCTCCTCCCGATGGAGCTCCCTCAAATGAATATCCTCCTGGAGGATCCGATACAGCTCGGAGATCTGCCATCGTAGATCTGGGTCAGGCTCATAGTCGTACTCAGCGTCAACAACAGGAGCCTCATGAGGTGCAACAGCCTCGAGTGGTGCCAAAAAATGTGGTGCTCCGCCGGGTAGGTCACCGAGTCCTCACCCATCCTTCCAAACCAAGGCCCCATTGCGCTCACGAATAATAATGCCGTACTTGGCAAAAGCACGCCGACCCAGCCGACAATCCTGTTTGACCATGGGCACGGTCCTACCTTTGGTGACATCAACACCAACTGACATAAGCCAGTCAGTGATGACATGACCAAATGGCATGTAGACCGTGCAACGACTCGGCTCACGATAGGACAGGATGGACTGGAAGATGCTCTCGATGATATCGAAGTCCATCAGGCGGTGCATGACGTAGAGCATAAGACAGTGATAGGGTCGGATTTCGGTCAAAGGCTTTGAGGTGATGGGCAAGATGCAATTCGTGATTATCTTGAAAAGGATGTACTCAACTAGAGCAAGTCGTAGGGCTGCAAAAGTAGCAAAATTAGGACCCAACTCATCAAGTTCGGCTGGGCGGGGATGGCCAAAGAAATGCTGATAAATGGAGTCGGGGGTAACATCTGCAAACGGGGCCAGCAGAGGATCAGGGAGCTTGGGATAGATCGAATAGAGGTTAGGTGATCGTCGACCACCTAAGTACTCCACTAAAATCTCATACGAGAAATCAAGGTTCTTTTTGCCGACTCGAGTAGTGAACTCGAAACCCCCCTGAGGACCTTGCTGAAGATTATTGTAGAATTCAGAGACTAGGTCGTAATTGATAGTTCATTCCAAGGAAAGAAGGAAACCCAGATTGTAGAAAGTGACGATCTCCATGACGGAGGGGCAGTATTCAGTCAGAAAAGGAACGTCAATGGATCGACATGGTAGTAGCTTAAAGGTGCGGGATTGGAATGCCTGTTCACAGGCTGCATTGGGAAAGCGGGAGCTAGAAGAAGGTTATGGCCTTCTGGAAGGGGCAGATGAAGAAGGGGTTTTCCCCCTCGAATTGCCCTCAGCAGCTTCCTTGAAATTCAAGAGTTGATCATACAAAGAGTAATCATAAGGTAGACATTAGATCAAAAGGAGGACAATAATGAGGTGAGGGATAGAATTGATCATATGGTGAAGTATGGAAAGAAAAGTCACGGCAAATACAAGAGGGTCACGGCTCCACATCAAGAACAAACACCAAAACATGATTAGCTTCATATACATATAATCCATGAACAGAGTTATAAAGGAAAGTAAATCAAAAACTCACTTTGGTGCCATTGAAGTTAGTTTGAAAGGATCGCAAAAACTGGAAGAGGAACTTGCGCAAGAGAAGCCCTCGGCACAAGACAGAGACGCAGAAAACTTGGAGCAAGTAGAGAACTTGCAGAGAACACAGAGGTGCCCGTAGAGACCTTCGCAAGAACTCGCACGCACGAGAAAGAGGGAGACGCAGGAACACTCCCGCTCAGGATGAAGTGGCGCAAGTGGGAGGTTTTGGCGCTAGGGTTCGGCAAGGAGGGGTTTTGGTAGGAGTTAATCGGTTGATGGATCGATCCACCAACCAGACTTTAATGCATCTGAACGGATCACCGTTCGATCTGATAGCACCCAGACCGATCAGGCTATAGCCTGATCGGACTGACTTGGGCCTAATCGGTCGGGTGACCGATCAGGTGCGATCCTGATCGGTCGGCTGATCGATCAGGACACGAATAGTAGTGTTCGGAGAGAAACCTGTGAGCTCTCTGATTGGTCTGTGGACCGATCACCATAGGGTGCCAGATCGGTCCGGGGACTGATCCAGGCTGGCTTAGTAAGGTTGATCAGAATATCGTAAAGTCACTGATGCCTCTCTGATCGGTCAGTGGACCGATCGTTACAGGATGGAGCCAGATCGGTCCGGGGACCGATCAAGGTTCCTGATACTCCCTGATACGATCTGAAACATTCAGTTTCAGATTTTCGGAATTTTTCCAACGAGATCTGATGAAGTTTATCGAACTTGGACATGATCTCATGACTAAAATTGATCCCTGAACAAGGATCTAAAGTCCTTATAGGTTCAACAATCACTTTGATCCATCCAAATGGAGTCAAACTCAATCAACAATCATTCAAGAAATTTCAACTAAGTTTGTATCAAATTCAGGTTTCCAATCAAGTTGCCTTGATTGGAATGTCCAAGTATGATCATGGAGCCATATGTTGGGACCGGGTGCATGTTGACACGGATACGGGTTCGTAATTTTAAAATTTAATTACGTGCAGCGGAAGGTTTTAGCATAAATAATTTCTTAAATTATTTTAACCACGTATCTAGCATGCAACCTTAAGGTGTGGAGACATAATCATAAATTAAAATTTTGCAGAAAGTAAACTAATTTACTTTATACCTCGCGTAACTCGAAGTAAGGGACGAGATCCAACCGTAGCGTCCCTTGGAAGCTTCGCCTCCATTCGCGTTCACGCCGAGTTCTATTCGGGATGACTTCGCAAAGCCACGAGTTTTGTGCCGACGAGAACTACTAGATTCTCCAAAGACACAACTAGAATATCAAGAGAGAGATATGGAAACTAACCACCAAGTAACGGAATTAAGATTCCGTGAAGGGAGGAAGGAGACGCGACTCGCTTCGTCTTGGTGGAGGCTCACGGCTAGGGAAGGTGGCGTCGGCCCTAGAGGGAGAAAGGGGTGCCGACCCTAGAGAGAGAAGGGGCGCCGGCCCTAGAGAGAGAAAGGGTGGGCGCCGGCCCTAGAGAGAGAGAGGGAGAGAATGAGAGACAGAGAGAAAACTTCTTAATCACTTTATTAATCGGAATTCAAGGCTTGCCTTTGGTTCCTTTATATAGTAGTCTCTCCATTGCCAAGTCTCCCTTTTAACGGAATAAATTTTCATAAGAAATTTATCTTATAAATTTTCTTATGAATTATTCCGTTATGCCAAGTTTTATTATAACTAACTTTATAATAAAACAAATACATCTCTCCTTTTAATTATGGAATAAAATTTGTATAAAATTTTCTTATCATGGAAAAGTCAATTCATAATTGATTTTATAAATTAAAATTAAACCAATTCATGGTTCATGTTAATTTCCATAAAAAAAATAAATTTCTACAATTTTCTTTATATAAATTTCTTTATATAAATCTTTTTATATAAATTAATTTATTTATCCATAATTTTATAAAACAAATCGCACTTGATTTATTTTATAATTTAAACCAATTAAATTGGTTTCCCTCTTTAATGTGGCCGGCCAAACCAAAGAGGGTGGGCACCCTCTTTGGCCGGCCACTCTTGGGACCGGGTGCATGTTGACACGGATACGGGTTCGTAATTTTAAAATTTAATTACGTGCAGCGGAAGGTTTTAGCATAAATAATTTCTTAAATTATTTTAACCACGTATCTAGCATGCAATCTTAAGGTGTGGAGACATAATCATAAATTAAAATTTTGCAGAATGTAAACTAATTTACTTTATAACTCGCGTAACTCGAAGTAAGAGACGAGATCCAACCGTAGCGTCACTTGGAAGCTTCGCCTCTATTCGCGTCCACGCCGAGTTCTATTTGGGATGACTTCGCAAAGCCACGAGTTTTGTGCCGACGAGAACTACTAGATTCTCCAAAGACACAACTAGAATATCAAGAGAGAGATATGGAAACTAACCACCAAGTAACGGAATCAAGATTCCGTGAAGGGAGGAAGGAGACGCGACCCGCTTCGTCTTGGTGGAGGCTCACGGCTAGGGAAGGTGGCGCCGACCCTAGAGGGAGAAAGGGGCGCCGACCCTAGAGAGAGAAGGGGCGCCGACCCTAGAGAGAGAAAGGGTGGGCGTCGGCCCTAGAGACAGAGAGGGAGAGAATGAGAGAGAGAGAGAGAACTTCTTAATCACTTTATTAATCGGAATTCAAGGCTTGCCTTTGGTTCTTTTATATAGTAGCCTCTCCATTGCCAAGTCTCCCTTTTAACAGAATTAACGGAATAAATTTTCATAAGAAATTTATCTTATAAATTTTCTTATGAAGTATTCCGTTATGCCAAGTTTTATTATAACTAACTTTATAATAAAACAAATACATCTCTCCTTTTAATTATGGAATAAAATTTGTATAAAATTTTCTTATCATGGAAAAGTCAATTCATAATTGATTTTATAAATTAAAATTAAACCAATTCATGGTTCATTTTAATTTCCATAAAAAGAATAAATTTCTACAATTTTCTTTATATAAATTTCTTTATATAAATCTCTTTATATAAATTAATTTATTTATCCATAATTTTATAAAACAAATTGCACTTGATTTATTTTATAATTTAAACCAATTAAATTGGTTTCCCTCTTTAATGTGGCCGGCCAAACCCTCTTTGGCCGGCCACTGTTGGGACCGGGTGCATGTTGACACGGATACGGGTTCGTAATTTTAAAATTTAATTACGTGCAGCGGAAGGTTTTAGCATAAATAATTTCTTAAATTATTTTAACCACGTATCTAGCATGCAATCTTAAGGTGTGGAGACATAATCATAAATTAAAATTTTGCAGAAAGTAAACTAATTTACTTTATACCTCGCGTAACTCGAAGTAAGGGACGAGATCCAACCATAGCGTCCCTTGGAAGCTTCGCCTCTATTCGCCGTCCACGCCGAGTTCTATTCGGGATGACTTCGCAAAGCCACGAGTTTTGTGCCGACGAGAACTACTAGATTCTACAAAGACACAACTAGAATATCAAGAGAGAGATATGGAAACTAACCACCAAGGGAGGAAGGAGACGCGACCCGCTTCGTCTTGGTGGAGGCTCACGGCTAGGGAAGGTGGCACCGACCCTAGAGGGAGAAAGGGGCGCCGACCCTAGAAAGAGAAGGGGCGCCGGCCCTAGAGTGAGAAAGGGTGGGCGTCGGCCCTAGAGAGAGAGAGGGAGAGAATGAGAGAGAGAGAGAGAACTTCTTAATCACTTTATTAATCGGAATTCAAGGTTTGCCTTTGGTTCCTTTATATAGTAGCCTCTCCATTGCCAAGTCTCCCTTTTAACAGAATTAACGGAATAAATTTTCATAAGAAATTTATCTTATAAATTTTCTTAGAATTATTCCGTTATGCCAAGTTTTATTATAACTAACTTTATAATAAAACAAATACATCTCTCCTTTTAATTATGGAATAAAATTTGTATAAAATTTTCTTATCATGGAAAAGTCAATTCATAATTGATTTTATAAATTAAAATTAAACCAATTCATGGTTCATTTTAATATCCATAAAAAGAATAAATTTCTACAATTTTCTTTATATAAATTTCTTTATATAAATCTCTTTATATAAATTAATATATTTATCCATAATTTTATAAAACAAATCGCACTTGATTTATTTTATAATTTAAACCAATTAAATTGGTTTCCCTCTTTAATATGGCCGGCCAAACCAAAGAGGGTGGGCACCCTCTTTGGCCGGCCACACCAAGCCAATCTCCTCGCGAATTAAACTTATTTAATTCGCCCAATAAGCCTTCAAAAGACTTAGACATTTTAAGCTTCCCATGCGCCTCTGATAAATTCAGATTCGACTTATTTCTCTTGATCGAAAAATCTAATTTTCAACTCGTTTTAAATCCCTCGGATTACTCGTAGTGCGTGTGACTAAATAGGCTTTCGATTTATGTTGGCCGTCTATAATTCATCAATTATAGAACGATCATGAGTGGCACCTAGTAGTACATCATGATCCCCAATTAATCGAAAGATCAACGGTTGACCTCAGAAATTATTCTGAAACCCTTCAGCAGTTCTAATGAATCGTGCCTCATTCCCTTCACCATCTTATACCCACTTGGTTCAGGACATGGTCTGTGTGTGTCAGTCCCCACTAGGCTGACTACGTCACACCTAGCCCAAGTAACGTTCTCTCGTTCTTTGGATTTCTAATTACTCTCATGTATTTAAGAGACTCATACTCTAAACATGACGTACTCTAGCCAGAGGCTTTGAGTAACAATCCGACGATAGGCCTTGGGTATACATCTCCTCGCAAGGAGTGGTGAATCCTTTGTAGGCTGTTCAAACATCTTCGGGCACTTCGGCTTATACCCAACCATCCTGGGTCCATACCTCCTTGGAGATGCTTGCTTAAGATGTTAAAGTATAAGTCTCCATGACCAAGATGACTTGAACACCGCAAGTCAAAGGAACATCGGACTTAAGCTGCGGTAAGAACTTCACTGACATGTCTATGTATAGACTACCATGTGAAGTTTTACAGCTAGTCACTCCAATGAACTAGTTCCCTTAACTAGCATCCATGTTTATCTCCGGACATCCCAATGTCACCAGCCAGTGAGAATCAGCTGATTAGAGAATAACCCATGCTAGTCTCAACAGAATTGATAGTGTCTGTATTTATCAATTCATCGACTAGGGATATTTTCAATACTTCACAATTGCACATGTAGATATAATTACTAGTTGTGATTCCATCACAAATTCTCTCATGCTATGAATTGTATTGCGGACATTCAGTAGGTGAGTTTAATATCCCAATCAAATACACAAATATGTATACTCAAATAGTGAATTTTTATTTATTAAAATAAATGATTACAATCATAAGGCGATTGCCTTAGGACACTTCTCTCATATTACTAACACCATATACACATAAGTTATGCAATGGTTTTCTCCATACTTGGTCACCGAAGTGATTATTATCTCGTCAACTTAATTTCTCAAGGGATGGACTGACATTTTGAGAAATTTAGTTGACCCTAACATCTCACCCCATATTTAGCAAACAAAAACGTTTTGTTAAACCTTATAGTTGATGTGAGATGTCCCCAAAGTTACCCAATTGTTTCCCAACAATTTCGAAATAATCATGAAGGGTTTGAATGCATTTTGAAATTCATGAAGTGCGACACATTCCCAATTCCCATCTTAGGAAACTAAATTCATTTACGGGGAGTACTTTAGTGAAAATGTCAGCTAGGTTTGATTTGGAGTCTACATGCGAGAGTACAATATCTCCCCTAGCTACATGATCCCTAATGAAGTGGTGACGCACCTCAATGTGTTTGGTCCTAGAATGATGGACTAGATTCTTGGTTAGGTTAATTGTGCTAATGTTATCACATAAAACTTACACACCCTTGTAACTCAAACCATAGTCCTCTAAAGTATGTATCATCCACAACAATTGTGATACGCTCTCTCCCATAGCAATATACTCTGCCTCGGTCGTGGAGAGAGCAACACAATGTTGATTCCGACTTGACCAACTTACTATGGACGAACCTAAGAATTGGCAACCCCCACTTGTGTTCTTCCAGTCCAACATACATCCAGCGTAGTCGGAATCCGTATAGTCAACTAAATCAAATGATTCGGTACGGGGGTACCATAGACCGACTCCTATTGTGCCTTTAAGATATCTCAAAATTCTCTTAACAGTGATTAAATGAGACTCCTTGGCACAAACTTGATACCTAGCACACATACCCACAGCGAAAAGAATATCAGGTCGACTAGCTGTGAGATATAGCAAACTACCTATCATACTTCGATATTGAGTCAAATCAACGGGTTTACCACTCTCATCATTGTCTAATTTTGTGTTTGTAGCCATGGGAGTTGTTACCTCTTTTGAATCACTCATGTTAAATTTTCGAAGCATTTCTTGTGTGTATTTTGATTGGTGCACATGGATACCATCGCGAGTTTGCATGATTTCAAGTCCAAGGAAGAAAGTCAATTCTCCCACTAGACTCATTTCAAATTCACTCTCCATGTGTCCAATGAACTCATTTAAATAGCCCCTATTGTTTGAGCCACAAATTATGTTATCGACATATACTTGGGCGACAAAAATATTGTCACCATCTCTTCGTAGAAATAGTGTAGGGTCTATTTGGCCTCTAACGAAGCCCTTTTCAATGAGGAATGTCGACAACCTCCCATACCAAGCTCGGGGTACTTGTTTAAGGCCATAAAGTGCCTTTTTAAGCTTGAACACGTGGTTTGAAAATTCAAAATTCTCAAACCCCGGAGGTTGTTTGACGTAGACCTCTTCTCTTATTAGACCATTTAGAAAGGTCGATTTGACATCCATTTGGTATAATTTGAATCCATGATGTGCTGTAAATGCAAGCATCAATCGAATGGACTCTAATCGTGCCACGGGAGCATACGTCTCATCATAATCAAGGCCTTCAACTTGACTATAGCCCTTGGCTACTAAGCGTGCCTTGTTTCTAATGATTTCTCCCTTATGGTTCAATTTGTTCTTGAAGACCCATTTGGTTCCAATGATGGTGGTCTTCTTAGGTCTAGGGACTAAATCCCAAACTTGACTCCTTTCGAACTTGACTCCTTTCGAATTGACCTAGTTCATCTTGCATTGCAATAATCCAATCGGGATCATTTAATGCTTCATCAATTTTTCTAGGTTCAATTTCGGAAATTAGGGCAACTTCATTAGCCTCATTCCGGAAGAATGATCTAGTTCTAACCCCATGATGGATGTCTCTAACAATCTGGTCTTGGGGATGACTAGAGGCTAATCTAGTTTGCCTTGGTGCTGGTGGTGCTTCGTGAATGAGCTCGCTAGACACAAGTTCAGCCTCAGGATCCGGCTGATCTATGGATTGTCTAGGCTCACCGTCATCGGATTCATCACCATCAACAACATTTTGACTTTCATTCAAACTTAGTCTCCTAAGTTCGAATTTGCCTTCATCTTCTGGTTGACTATTGACTTTTGGAATTTCATCAAAGACAACATCAGAAGACTCTTCAACCAGTCTAGACTTCTTGTTGTAGACTCGGTAGGCTTTACTAACGAGGGAATACCCGACCAGTATCTCTTCATCACCCTTTGCCGTGAACTTTCCAAGGTGGTCCTTGGTGTTTAGAATGAACACCTTACAATCAAACACCCTAAGGTGTTTAACCGTAGGTGATTTTCCAAACCAAAGATCATGAGGAGTCTTTCCTAAAAACCTATGAATGAGGACTCGATTTTGCACATATCAAGCTGTATTTCAGCTTCAGCCCATAAGTAACTCGAGAATGAGTACTCATTAAGCATGCTTCGTGCAGCCTCTTGTAGAACACGGTTCTTCCTTTCTACAACACTATTTTGTTGTGGTGTTCTAGGAGTAGAGAACTCATGTCAATAACCTCTATCTTGACAAAATTCTAAAAACCTTTGATTTTGAAATTCACCTCCATGGTCACTTCTAATTATCTTAATTGTTAATGATTTTTTATTTTCAACCCTCCTACAAAAGGAAATGAAAACATCTAAGGTTTGGTCCTTATATTTTAAAAAGTAAGTCCATGTATATCTAGTGAAATCATCAATGATCACAAAGCAATATCTACTCCATTCAATGATATGATAGTACTACAATCAAATAGATCCATGTGAAGTAAATCTAATGCAGTAGAAGTACTTTCAGCGCTTTTACCTTTATGTGCAGATTTTGTTTTCTTACCCATTTGACATGCATCACAAAGTTTATCTTTCTCATACTTGATGCTTGGTAAGCCACGAACTAGTCCCTTGTTGGCCAACTTCCGGATGTTCTTCATGTTCACATGTGCTAGCCTCCGGTGCCATAGGGTGGACTCTTCTTCTTTTGACATGAAACACTTAGCAGAAACATTAGTAGCACTTTTAAAGGAAACTTGATAAATATTGTCTACTCTTGTTCCTACTAGTACCGTGTCCAAGGTGTCATATTGTCTAACTAGACATTGACTTGGTTGAAAATCAATTCTGTAACCCGTGTCACACAATTGACTGACACTTAGGAGATTAAATTTCATCCCCTTGACTAGAAGGACATTTGAAATTCTAAGACATTCGGATATTTGAATGTCTCCTATTCCTATGACCTTAAGACTACCATTGTTACCAAATGAAACATTACCTCTACTTTTCTTGTGAAGTGTGGTAAACAATGATCTATCCCCGGTCATGTGTTTGGAGCATCCACTATCAACGAACCAAGTTGATAGATGCTCCCCCTCAATCATAACCTACACAATTCGAAAAATAGACGTTTTAGGTACCCAAACCTTGGGACCTAAAGCATCAACTAAACAAGACTTAGGCACCCATGCCTTGACCACTTTCATTTGAACCTTGGGTGTCCTAGATTGTCTCATATCAGTCCTAGACATCAAAGACACGAATGAGGGTTCTTTGGGTCGGTAACCAATAGCAGCCCTATTGTAGACTGCCCTTTGGGCATTCAAGATCATGTCTAGGGTTTTAGAGCTAGTTGAGAACTTCTCAAGAATATTCTTGAGTTTCTCAACTTCACTCTTTAATGATTGGTTTTCTTCTACTAGCAACTCATCATGCAAACCATTTACATCCTCAACCATAGAGGATTTCAAATGTTCAACCTCAAGTTTCAAAGATTTAATCTCATCCTCTAACAATTCAACATGCAAATCATCAATGTTATCATCCCTAGATAATTTCAATTGATCAATTTCTAATTGCAAAGCTTTAACCTTATTTTTTGACTTCTTAAGCATACTAGTTAAACATGCAATTGCTCTATAACACTTTTCAAGTTCGGGAGAAGTTACCCCTTCATCATCCGAAGATGATGAAGCCGCGTTTGATGAGATGGAAGATTCATTACTGCTCTCTTGATCTCCCAATGTCATGAGTGCCACATGCCTTGTGCTCTTCTCCTCCTTCTCTTCATCGGATGAGCTAGAGGATGACTCATCCCAAGTGGCCTTCAAGGCCTTCTTCTTCTTCTTGAACTTTTCATCTTTCTTTTTGGATTTCTCCTCCTTCTTCTTTAGTTTTGGGCATTCATTCTTGAAATGCCCTTTCCTACCACACTCAAAGCAAGAGGCATTAGTCTTATCAAGTTTAGCTTCACTAGAGTTACCTCTACTCTTGAAGCGTCGACCCCTTCTCATCATCCTTCTCACAAAGTTTGCCATTTCAGAGGATGAGGAGCCGCTGCCTGTTGGATCGATAGAGCCGATAGAGGGGGGTGAATATCGGTAAACTTTTCGAATTTATGGATAGAGCAATTTGCACAGCGGAAAGAAATTAAAACACGCGAACACGGTATTTTTTGCTTGGTTCGGATCCTAGGTCGACTCCTACTCCAAGGCCCACGATCGTTGATCGTTTACTTTGGGCAATTCTATATGAACGCAAATTTAGTTTACAAAAATAGATTTACAAGTATAGCACCATAAACTTTTAATAAAAAAACTCTCTTCTATTATCGACGTCCGGTTGTAGGTTGACTTTCCGGAACAGCGGGACGTCGTCGCTCGAGTTGGGCAATTTCCGGAGCAAGGCGTGAGCACAGAAGAGCGTGGAAGCTTTGGTTCGAAGTTCTTTTCAAAGGCTTGGGCATTGGGTGCTATTTATAGCACTCCGGGGCGCCCTGGACGTCGGGGGCGCCCTGCCACGTGTCAGGCGATCCACTTTTAGCTCGGTCAGACGTTATCCCATCCGAATAGGGATAAGTTTGACTCTGGGGGTACCCTGGTCCTAGAGGGCGCCTTGGCTGACTTCATCCGTGCAGAAATCTCGGCTGTGGATAAAGAAGCTTCGCAGTCTTGGGCGCGGGGGTGCCCTGGCTGCTGAGGGCGCCCTGGCTAACGAGGGCGCCCTGGCTAACGAGGGCGCCCTGGCTGCTGAGGGCGCCCTGCCCATTAGGCAGCCGAAGCCCTTTTTCCTTCACTCGGTTCTGGTTCACCTTGGGGGCGCCCTGGACACTCAGGGCGCCCTGCTCAGCTGCTGCCTCACTCCTTTGAGGCTCTCTGAGTTGTAGACACATATTCCTTCGGTCCTGCATCCAGGGTTAGTCCAAAACACAATAAAACAATTAGCTTATATAGCGTTAGCTGTCTTGGTTCCGACTTTGGTCTCCAAAATAGAGCCCTAGGTCGAACCGACGCCTACTGTTCCCTCGACGGGGAACGCATCCTCACCTACTCCTCTCGGGAGAATTTACCTGATGCCAACCGCTCCTTTGGTTGGACTTTTGCCTGGCAATCCTTTGCCAGGGCTTGGATGCCGAGCTGTCCTTCGCCCGGTGCCTAGCAGTCCTTTGCTAGGGCTTTTTGCCCTGGCATTCCTTCGCCAGGTGCCTAGCATTCCTTCGCTAGGCCTTTTGACTCTGGCATTCCTTCGCCAGTGCCTAGCAGTCCTTCGCTAGGGCTTTTTGCCCTGGCATTCCTTCGCCAGTGCCTAGCAGTCCTTCGCTAGGGCTTTTCCTGTACACTAGAGTAACTTGTTAGACAATAAGTAAGACTTAACTTTTGACCTCTGTTGCCATTATCAAAACACAGGTTTGACTTTGGTGCACTCTGCACCAACAATCTCGCCCTTTTTGATTTATGGCAACCTTAGTTCAAAAAGTTAAGTTTAATCAAAAGCAAGAAATTTGTTCCCTCCCCCTGGAAGGAATCTCCCCCTTTGATTTTTCAACAATTCGTGGGGTTATAAAATTTAAGTTACTTAGGAAGTTTTGAAAAACTTGAGCTTATAAAAGTTTTTCAAAAGTTTAAGCTTGAAGTACTTATAAGATTTTTGAAAAATTTTAAGCTTAAAGTACTTATAAGATTTTTGAAAAATTTTAAGCTTAAAGTAAAAAATTTTAAGCTTAAAGTAAAAAATTTTAAGCTTAATGTACTTATAAGATTTTTGAAAAAATTTAAGCTTAAAGACTTAAGTATTTCTAGAAATGTTTTGAAAAGCTTTGAACAGTAGGTAACTTTCTGAAAAATATTTTGAGAAGGAATTTTGAGAAAAAAATAACTTTTTGAAAAATATTTTGAGAAGGAATTTTAAAAAAATTTTACATCTCTCCTTTCCTATCTCTCCCCCTTTGCCATATATCAAAAAAACAAATAGATATTAAATTGCAAAAAAAACATGATTTTGCTGTACTGAACCAGGACTTATACCAAATCAGTTAACTTTTCCTTGTAGGGACCTGTCTAACACATTTAGCTACTTACTAACTGTTATAAGCAGTAGTTTTCGCTAGGGTTAGTCAAGTTAAGTGTTTCAGTTCAAGTTAGATTTTCTAAACTTGACACTTAACTTGATTGCTGTGTAAGTTGTATTTAGTACCCCAATTACTGCAGATGCACTGACTAAAAGCATCTTGAATTAAGGCAAAGACCTAAGCATCTCAACCCTTTCTAGGTTATCAATCAAAAGTACCCTAAGGTGCTTGTGAGATGCTGGCTTCTAAGTCTATAGGTGCATGCAGTTCTAGAGTTAGGGCCTAGGCTAAGTTCATTTTCGAAAAAGCCCTAGTTTTGAAAAGGGATAATTTTGAAATAAAAATAAAACTAAGTCGAAAGTGAAAACTGATTTTGAAATTAAGTAAAACAGTTTTTCAAATTCTATTATTAGAAACAATAAAAAAAACAAGTAGAGCAGTAAAAAAATTGAGTTTCTCTATTCTACAGAGCACAATCCTAACTCTTAATGGAATGGAATCAAGTAGTCAAGGGCTAGTCCATATAGGAAGGTCAATACAGTCAAATAGTCAAAACATAAGTCAACCCTACTGAGTAGGGGTAGTCAGATAGTTACGAGTACAATGCGGAGTAAATCTAAGACGAAGGACCGGGATGATCAGATGGACCCGGCTGCCATGAATCAAATCGTGCCATCATCTCTAAGAATCGTGCATCAGCTACTTCTCTATCAGCTCGGCGAGCATCCATCTGCTATATGTGAGAGGCCTCGACCTCCTCTCGGAGACTCTGTATCTGTGTCTCCATACGGGTCACTCTCTCGTAGAGTGTCGGTGGAGCGGGCTCGTCTATACGGGCTCGGGCTTCTGCTGCTATATCTGCGACGTCGTACTCGACCTCCTCGTCCGAATCGATCTGGGGAGCTGCTCTCCGACGTCTCCAGGACAGGACCCCGGTACCGGACACCTCTATACCTGCTAGGGCGAAGTTTCTATAGCCTATTTCATCATAGTCGGTCAGATCGGCCATTTCTCCCTCGGTAATGTTCCTACCATGGTAATGTAATAGGGACGTGATAATGTGGCAGTAGGGTGTGCGTACCCGCCCTTGCGTGGTCACACTGGATGCGTGTAGGATAGTGTGAAACATATGAAGTCCTATATCAATATATAGCTGGTGAATCAGGGCGTACAGGAGAAAGGTATGGAATGGTCGCATAGTGGTGACGTCCCTGGTGGATAATGGCAGAATACATCGGACTAAGACCCTATATAGGGCGTAGTCCTGGACCTCTAAGTCGACTGACTGAAATCGTCTGGCCACTGGTTGCCTAAAGAAATATGAGTGTAATGTATCTAAGGTGATGTGAGAATAGGGAGCATCAAAGGGAGGCTCCCTAGGAGGATAACAACAGAAGGTGGACTGCGAGGGCCGTAGTCGTAGAAATCGGTTCAGTAATGTTGGTGTGATAGTTAGGGGAATACCTTGAACCATGGTGGAGAACATGAGATTATCTTGTCTAATGATATTATTGTAAAATTTTGCACATAAGTAAGTATTGATTGGGTGGGTGCAGAATACGAGATTGTCGAGTTGGTAGTGGTTTATGACGTTCATAGCTAGGGGACAGGATTGGGTGAAGAATAGCCTATTCAAGTAACTTGTTTTGATATGTTTATAGGGGGTACGAGAGAACTTATTACACAATTCTAAATTGGGAAACCTAGGATCAGGACTAGGTTGAGTACCGGGTTCTGCCTGATTAGGTTGGCGTCTTCGGTTTGCTCGGGGAGGCATTGTTGAAGATGAGGGCTTGAGAGCTTGAGAGGGTTGCAAGATCTCTTGGAAGGTAGAAAGTTGAGGAGGAGAAGTGTTTTGAGTGTGAAGAGAAGAAGGGGAAGAGAGCCCCTTTTTATAGGCAGTTTCGGGCGCCCTTTCTCGGGAGGGCGCCCTGACTAGCGAGGGCGACCTGACCTGTGAGGGCGCCTTGACCAGGCCTGTGATCACTTTTCGGCAGCTTTCTGCAGTTGAAGGACTGTGGGAGGGCGCCCCGCCTGACGAGGGGGCCCTAAACAGAGCTGCAGCTACCTTTTGGCAGCTTTTGACCAATGAAGGGGTATACGAAGGCGCCCTGAAGCTCCAGGGCGCCCTGGTCAGCGTCCAGTGGCAGAGGAGCTTTTTGACCAGCCTTGGGGCGCCCACACGGGTTTGGGCGCCCTAAGGACTAGCTTTTGACTCTAAGGAAGTGCATTTGACCAGATTTGACCTGGTTTGACTATATTGACCATGGTTTGTCTATATTGACCATGGTTTGTCTATATTGACCGTGGTTTGTCTATATTGACCGTAGTTTGACTATGTTGATCATGGTTTGACTATATTGACCGTGGTTTGACTATATTAACCGTGGATTGACTATATTGACCGTGGTTTGACTATATTGACCATGGTTTGACTATATTGATCGTGGTTTGAAATATAGAATTTTACTACAACACAGGTATTAAAGGAATCATAATTGAGTCTTAATTTTACTGTCTCACCCAAATCTAGGGTTTTCAGTCACGTTAACCTTATAGGTTTTGTGAGACAGATTTTGATAGTTTTGAAAGTTGAAAGTTTATTTTAAAAATAATTAAATTTTGAAAACTAAATTAATTTTGAAAACGATTAAATTTTTGAAAAACTTAATTTTGACAACAATTAAATTTCGAAAGAAGTTTAAATCTATAAATAACTAAATTTTTGTGTTAGATTCGAATTTGACAAAAATTAATTTGAATTTGAATTTCAAAAATTGGCTTCCAGGTCTTGGCGAGGCACTGGGCCTTCATTGGCCGTAGCCTTATGGGATCATCCACCATTTCCTTGACAAAGCCTTTTAATGAAATTTAATTTTCAAAATTATTCTTTGAAAAATTTCTGTTCTAACTAGTTTGGGTCTTGGATCGGTAGCTTCAGCTAGTTCCGCCAAATTGGCTTCCCTAACGTACTATCATCTCACCTCCACCCAATACTATGTTGTCAAGTTTCAGTTAAGTGTGTTCAGTCCTTATTCTAACCATTTCTAATTTTAAGCATGGTAAATTGTAGAAATTTTAAATAAACAATCAATCAAACAATTTGCAATCAAAAAATTAAATTTTAATGAACTATAAATATTGTTTTCAGTTTGGCTCCCCCTGGACTAAAGCCACGGAGATGGTTAGGCAAGATGTGAATCTTGTCCTTGGGGATCCAATACTGATTTGATCCAGTTGGTTAGTTCAGGCACAGTTTAGGTACCCATGCCTGAATTTTTCCTCTGGACTGATTCAGTACAGCCAAATATGATCTTTGTCGGGATTTGGTTCGGTAGCCAAGTCCGGATCGATTTAGCACGGACTTCTGTTTCCCAAGAATCATGTCAAGATTTTTGGAACCAGAAGTAAATCATTCTAAGGCTGATCTAAGATCCTTAACCTGAGTTTTCAGGGAGGAGTTTTCCTTTTCAAGTTTTTCAACTTGAGTAGGAGTTCCTTCCTGAACCTTCTCGGTTAAGGGTTTAGAGTCAGCTCCCTCTTTCAGGAGTTTTACTTCCTGTCGGAGGGACTCGACTCGGAGTTTGGCTTTTGCCAAATCTCGAGAAAGAAACGAAATTAATTCAGTTAATTGACATCTATTAAAACCAGTTACCTTGATTTCGCCGTCTTCTGTGAAAGTTAGCTCGCCGTCGTCCTGTTCTGATTCTGACTCAGTCTCGACTTTTTTTGAGGCGGTCAGGGCTAGTAGGTTTGACTGGGGTGCTTCCTCTTCTTCTTCTGAGGATGATTCGTCCCAGGTTACTTGGAGTGCCTTTTTCCTTCTTGTCTTCTTGGACTCCTTCAGATTTGGACATTCTGTCTTGTAGTGGCCCTTCTTCTTGCACTCGTAGCAGGTTACGTTGGGCTTATGTTTGTCATTTGATGGTTCAGCTGGTTCGTCCTTTCTTCGGCTTGTCCTCCGTGTGTTGGCTTGATTTTTCAATTTTTTGTAGTAGCTTCGGGCCAATCGGACCAGCTCAGATTGGTCTCCTTCTTCATCTTCTTCGTCTGAATCAGAGTTGGGCTCGGGTTGAGTTTGAGGTTTCTTTTTTGTTGATTTTCTAGTTTTTCCTGCAAAAAAGGCAATACTCTTCTCGGCCATATTGCAGTTAGTCTGCTCATGAAGTTCTAACTCAAAAAATAATTCATCTAATTTAATTTTGGAGAGATCCCTTGAAACCATGTATGCATCTACCATAGATGCCCACAAGGTATTTCTAGGGAAAGCGTTTAGGGCATACCTTATTAGGTCACGGTTTTCGACCTTGTGACCTATCGTGTGAAGACCGTTCATTAATTCTTGGATGCGTGTGTGGAGTTGGGCTGCTGTTTCGTTGTCGGCCATCTTGATAGTGTACAATTTGTTCAGGAGCAGATCCCTCTTGCTGATCCTGGTGTCTGACGTTCCTTCGTGTAGCTCAATCAATTTTGCCCATAGCTCTTTGGCACTGTTGAAGGGGCCTACTCGGTTCAGTTCTTCCTTTGTCAGCCCGCATTATAGGGTTTGTGTTGCTTTTGCATCGGCTTCTATTTTGCGTTTTAGGGTGTTGTCCCACTCCGAGTAGCTTTGTGGTTGTCCTTCGGCGTCTTTGGGGATCTCCAGACCAGACTGGATGATGATCCACATATCCACCTGAGTTTTCAGGTGGACCTCCATACGACTTTTCCAGTAAGAAAAGTCTTCTCTACTGAAAAGTGGAGGTCTGGCGCTGCTGAATCCCTCTTGCATGGCCATTTTAATCTGTAACAGAAAAACGAACAGAAAAACAAATTTTCCAAGACTAGGTCTTGGATTAGTAGTGCTGGATAAGAGAAATAAAATATCGAGGGGTGTTGCACCAACCTCGATTAACGAAAAAGATTCGAACGAAAAAAAAATATTTTAAAAAAACAAAAACAATAATGAAAATCCGAAATGAAATTTTCAAACTGGTGGTTGCACCAAGTTTGAACTTCCCCGCTCTGATACCACTTGTTGGATCGATAGAGCCGATAGAGGGGGGGTGAATATCGGTAAACTTTTCAAATTTATGGAGAGAGCAATTTGCACAGCGGAAAGAAATTAAAACACGCGAACACGGTATTTTTTACTTGGTTCGGAGCCTAGGTCGACTCCTACTCCAAGGCCCACGATCGTTGATCGTTTACATTGGGCAATTCTATATGAACGCAAATTCAGTTTACAAAAATAGATTTACAAGTATAGCACCATAAACTTTTAATAAAAAAATCTCTTCTTTTACCGACGTCCGGTTGTAGGTTGACTTTCCGGAACAGCGGGACGTCGTCGCTCGAGTTGGGCAGTTTCCGGAGCAAGGCGTGAGCACAGAAGAGCGTGGAAGCTTTGGTTCGAAGTTCTTTTCAAAGGCTTGGGCGTTGGGTGCTATTTATAGCACTCCGGGGCGCCCTGCCACGTGTCAAGCGATCCACTTTTAGCTCTGTCAGACGTTATCCCATCCGAATAGGGATAAGTTTGACTCTGGGGGCGCCCTGGTCGCAGAGGGCGCCTTGGCTGACTTCTTCCGCGCAGAAATCTCGGCTGTGGATAAAGAAGCTTCGCAGTCTTGGGCGCGGGGGCGCCCTGGCTGCTGAGGGCGCCCTGGCTGATGAGGGCGCCCTGGCTGCTGAGGGTGCCCTGGCTGCTGAGGGCGCCCTGCCCAATAAGCAGCCGAAGCCCTTTTTGCTTCATTCGGTTCTGGTTCACCTTGGGGGCGCCCTGGACACTCAGGGCGCCCTGCTCAGCTGCTGCCTCACTCCTTTGAGGCTCTCTGAGTTGCATACACACATTCCTTCGGTCCTGCATCCAGGGTTAGTCCAAAACACAATAAAACAATTAGCTTATACAGCCTTAGCTGTCTTGGTTATGACTTTGGTCTCCAAAATGGAGCCCTTTGTCGAACCGACGCCTACTGTTCCCTCGACGGGGAATGCGTCCTCACCTACTCCTCTCGGGAGAATTTACCTGATGCCAACCGCTCCTTTGGTTGGACTTTTACCTGGCGATCCTTTGCCAGGGCTTGGATGCCGAGCTGTCCTTCGCCCGGTGCCTAGCAGTCCTTCGCTAGGGCTTTTTGCCCTGGCATTCCTTCGCCAGGTGCCTAGCATTCCTTCGCTAGGGCTTTTGACTCTGGCATTCCTTCGCCAGTGCCTAGCAGTCCTTCGCTAGGGCTTTTTGCCCTGGCATTCCTTCACCAGTGCCTAGCAGTCCTTCGCTAGGGCTTTTCCTGTACACTAGAGTAACTTGTTAGACAACAAGTAAGACTTAACTTTTGACCTCTGTTGCCATTATCAAAACACAGGTTTGACTTTGGTGCATTCTGCACCAACACTGCCATCTTCTTCGGAATCGAACTCGTATTCGGAAGAGGATGAATATGAAGACACTTCCTTCTCCTTCTTCTTCTCCTTCTTCTTTTTGTTGGTTCAGTCCCCTACAACTAAGGCAATCCCCTTCTCCTTGGGACCTTTGTTAGCCATTTCAAGCAATTCCATCTCACAAAATAAATCATCTAACTTTACAATGGATAGATCCTTGGAAACTTTAAAGGCATCCACCATAGATGACCACAAAACATTCCTTGGAAAGGCTTTCAAGACATGCCTCACAAGGTCACGATTCTCGACCTTTTCATCAATCGAATGAAGCCCATTGAGGACTTCCTTGAACCGGCTATGAAGCTCACTTACCGATTCATTCTCCTTCATGGAGAGATTTTGGAGTTGGTTGAGGAACAAATCCCTCTTTGTGATTCTTGAGTCTCGGGTGCCCTCGTGAAGCTCAATGAGTTTGTTCCACATGTCCATTGCACTTGTGAAAGGACCAACCTTGATGAGTTGGTCGTTGTTCATGCCGCATTGTAGAGGGACAACCGCCTTCGCGTCGGCTTCACTCTTCCGAGTTTGTTCGGCAGTCCATCGCCATGATTCGAGTTCTTTGCCTTCATCATCCTTAGGAGGGGTGAATCACTCCTTCACCGCGAACCAAGTATTGATATCCAACTTCAAATAATATTCCATCTTCGATCTCCAATATTGGAAATCAGCGCCATCGAAGAATGGAGGTCGGGTGGTGGAGAAGCCTTCTCTCAACGCCATCTTGTTGATAACTCTCGAATGTTAAGCAGTAAACAGAGCCCCTTGCTCTGATACCACTTGTTGGAACCCGGATGACTAGAGAGGGGGGGGTGAATATAGCCAATCACTTTGACCTTTAGCACAAATCGAATTTCTGCACTCAAACTTATCAGTAGCACAGCGGAAGAAATAATCACAAAGTAAGAAGAAAACAGAAAACGAAAGCAAAGAAAACACACTAGCAGGATCGCTAACAAGGAGGGTTTACAAGGTTAGGGGATAACTTGCCCCTACTCTTTGGTGTGCCCTTAAGGTGAGTGATCCCTTGATCGTCGGTAGATCAAGCCCCGATTAACACCGGATAGAAGACAACCTCCTTCTCGGTGGAGAAACCTCTCCACAGCGTTTCAATCACAGATTTAAGTTTGTACACAAAGAAACAATAAGAAGGATCTTACTCAAGCACTTAACAAAGACAAGAACAAAGCAAGCTTTCCTGAGCTCCACCCAGCGGCGATCTCACGCAAGAAACCCTTCCTCGTGTCTTCCCGCTGTCGGACTCCAAGCCTCTTCTTCTATCCTTCAAGCGCTCAAGTAATGGATTATTGCTTCTCGATTGCAGTAGCTTGCTCAAGGCGATGAAAACTACAGAACGCGCAAGCTAGATGTGTAGAACACAAGGTGCAGCAAGAACTTAGTTCACGAACCCTCTGAACATAACCTATGCTTCAACGAAGCCTTCTTCTGCCCTTTTTGTTTCTCCACTGCATCAGGTGACATCATCTCCTGCAGCCTCCAGCTGCTTCCCTGTGTTAGTTATATGAGAGAAGTGTCCTAAGGCAATCGCCTTATGATTGTAAAACATTTATATTAATAAATGATAATTCACTATTTGAGTATACATGCTTGTGTATTTGATTGGGATCTTAAACTCATCTACTGAATGTCCGCAATACAACTCACAGCATAAGAGAATTTGTGATGAGATCACAACTAGTGATTATCTCTAAATGCGCAAATGTGAAGTATTGAAAATATCCCTAGTCGATGAATTGATAAAAATGGACACTATCAATTCTGTTGAGACTAGCATGGGTTATTCTCTAATCAGCTGATTCTCACTGGCTGGTGACATTGGGATGTCCGGAGATAAACATGGATGCTAGTTAAGGGAACTAGTTCATTGGAGTGACTAGCTGTAAGACTTCATATGGGAATCTACATGTAGATATGTCAATGAAGATCTTACTGCGGCTTAAGTGCGATGTTCCTTTGACTTGCGGTGTTCAAGTCATCTTGGTCATGGAGACTTATACTTTGACATCTTAAGCAAGCATCTCCAAGGAGGTGTGGACCCAGGATGATCGGGTATAAGCCGAAGTGCCCGAAGATGTTTGAACAGCCTACAAAGGATTCACCACTCCTTGCGAGGAGATGTATACCCAGGCCTATCGTCGGATTGTTACTCAAAGCCTCTGGCCAGAGCATATCATGTTTAGAGTGAGAGTCTCTAAAATACATGAGAGTAATTAGAAATCCAAAGGACGAGTAAGACATTACTTGGGCTAGGTGTGACGTAGTCAGCCTAGTGGGGACTGACACCATAGACCGTGTCCTGAACCAAGTGGGTATAAGGTGGTGAAGGGAATGGGGCACGATTCATTAGAGCTGCTGAAGGGTTTCAGAATAATTTCTTCTGAGGTCAAACCGTTGATCTTTCGATTAATTGGGGATCATGATGTACTACTAGGTGCCACTCATGATCGTTCTATAATTAGTTAATTATAGACGGCCAACATAAATCGAAAGCCTATTTAGTCACACGCACTACGAGTAATCCGAGGGATTTAAAACGAGTTGAAAATTGGATTTTCCGATCAAGAGAAATAAGTCGAATCTGAGTTAGTCAGAGGCGCAATGGAAGCTAAAAATGGCTAAGTCTTTTGAAGGCTTTTTGGGCGAATTAAATGAGTTTAATTCGCGGCGGTTCGGGTTGGTTTTGGCCGGCCAAAGAGGTGTTAAACCCTCTTTGGTGGCCGGCCAAATAGAGGAGAATAAACCAATTTAATTGGTTTAATTAATAAATAAATCCAGCGCGATTTATTTTATAAATTATGGATAAATAAATTTGTATAAAGAAATTTATATAAATAAATTTATAGAAATTTATTCTTTTATGGAAGATTAAAATAATCCATGAATTGGGTTTATTTTAATTTTATAAAATCAATTATGAATTGATTTATCCATAATAAGAAAGTTTATAAATTTCTTATAAAATTTATTCCATAATTTAAAGAGAAGAAGAATTAGTTTTTATTATAAATTAGTTTATAATAAAGACTTGGTTTAAACGGAATTAATTCATAAGAATTTATAGGATAAATTTCTTATGATAAATAATTAGTTTTATTATAAAGTTAGTTATAATAAAATTCATAAGAGAATTTATAGGATAAATCTCTTATGATAACTAATTTGTTTTATTATAAATTGTTTATAATAAGACTAGGCTTAAAAGGAATAAGCAATAAGAAAATTTATAAGATAAATTTCTTATAACTAATTCCGTTAATTCGGTTTAGAGGGAGACTTAGCAAAGGAGTTGCTACTATATAAAGGAACCAAAGGCTAGCCCTTATTCCTAACGAAAATAATTAAGAGATTAATTATTCTCTCCCTCTCTCTCTTCTCTTCTCTCCTCCTCCTCTTCTCCTTCCCATTAGGGCCGGCGCCCTTCCTCTTGCTTAGGGCCGGCGCCTCCCTCTCACACCCTAGGGCCGGCGCATCCTAGGGTTGCCGTGAGCTATACGAAGAAGAAGAACCACAACAAGAAGAAGAAGAAGCGGATAGCGACTCCTCTCCTCTCGGAATTCGATTCCGTTACTTCTTGTTGGTTAGTTTTCCTAATTTTTCTCTTAACCTTCTAGTTGTGCCTTCCGAGAATCTAGTAGTTCTCGTCGGCACAAAACTCGTGACTTTGCGAAGTCATCCCGAAGAGAACTCGGCGTGGACGCGAATAGAGGCGAAGCTTCCAAGGGACGCTACGGTTGGATCTCGTCCCTTTCTTCAAGTTACGCGAGGTATAAAAGTAAATTAGTTTACTTTTCCGCAAACTTTTATTTCATGATTATGTCGATACACTATAAGGTTGCATGCTAGATACGAAGTTAAAATAATTTAGGAAATTATTTTATGCAAACTCTTCCGCTGCACGTAAAAATTTTAAATTTTACGAACTCGTATCCTTGTCGACATGCACCCGGTCCCAACAGTGGTATCAGAGCCGGTTAGTGTTCGACTTAATCAAATAATTGTTTTGTGGAAAACTTTGTCATGATCTCAATTTCGGAAAAAAAATTTTCAATTATGGAAACTTTCAAATTATAATAAATTTTAGATTTAGGAATTTCAAAGTTTGGAAATCCTCATGAAATTTCGCAAACGTTTGAAATTTTCTATTTTCTGAAATTTTATAATAATTTCGAAATTTTCCATATTTGGAAACTTTCCAATTTTGGAAATTTTTCTATTTTAGAAATTTTCCAATTTTGGAAATATGTAAGTTTTCTTTGTACCAGAAACTTACAATTATTCTGAAAATCAATTTTCGAAATCTCGCAATTTTGGGCACTTTCTTTTAAGAAAGTCTAGACAAATTCATGGACAGTTAATTGACAATTAAATTTGAATTGGTTTTTAAATTGACAACAAAATTCTTTATTTTGGATTGAGCCTCGGGGAGCCGTCCAATTTAAAGTTAGTTGTTGTAATTTAATTTCCCAATTTTTAATTGAAATTGTCATGTTTGATTGGATTGAGCCTCGGGGAGCCGTCCAATTGGATTTACAACACATTACTTTTCTTTGGGTATCTGAGCCTCGGGGAGCCACCCTTAGAAAACAATTTGTTGTAATTAATTAAATCCATGAATAAAATATGTTTAAGAGGTGATGCTCTTACATATTGTTGTCTCCAAAATTAATTAGGAAAATGGTTTCCTATAGAGTTTCTTAAATGAGATTTTCATGAAAATAATATGTGTTGAATTAAGGGATTTGTCTCTTAATTTAACAAGATTTGATTTAGAGAAATCAAAGTCTTGAACATATTATTTCCGAAATTAATTATGACAATTTAGGAAATTGTTTCCCAAAACAATTCCTTTAATAAAGTATGAAATTATGATTAGGAAATCCGGTTCCTAATTTAATTCATGAGACTTGATAAATTAAGTCACATACATACTTTATTAAGGAAATCGTTAGTCATGACATAATTTTATGTCATGAATGTGCTTAAAGAGAATGAGACCCAAAACCCCTTACAAAATATTAAGGCCAACACCTTCCATTAATATGGTTAGAATCGGAGTTTTGTTTCTCGCTTGGGTTGATGGACACATCCATGCCCGACTTGAACCTCAACATGTTCAAACCATGGAATTAGTTTATGAATAATATAGTTCGAGTCAGAGGTCAATCATTAGTTTTGGTTGTTGGACACATCCAAGCCTGACTAAGCGGTTGAATGAGCTCCAACCATGTTAAAACTATTTCTTGATTAATGGGTCAGCCTTAAGCTTGGAGCATCGATTTGTTGTGCCACAGCCAAGGTCGATGCAAAGAGAGGTGCAGTTGGGTGCTATGTATAATGATACATACTTGTTAATGAGTTAACAACCCAATGTTTTATGCAAACATTCAATTAGTTGATAGCATAATGTGATAGTTACATATATGTGATGTGTAATCGGTATAATTACCTACCTTCATAGCTAAGAAGAACTTGATGGCCACAGCCATGGTTGTTCTTATCTATGGTTGGATATCAACCTATTTGGAGATGTTCCTACGATCTCCCGAATTGATAATAAGGGTGACTCAATTCGTAAAATAAATAGGATTTAATTTATGTATGTTGATACATTCTTTAATAAATCTTCTCACATAATCTCAATTTGTATTTCTAGGTTAATCACTCGATCATGTCTTCTCTGAATTTGCGTTCCATCTTGGACACCAACAAATTAACTGGGCCTAACTTCATGGACTGGCTTCGAAACCTGAGGATAGTCCTCAAGGCAGAGAAGATTGCTTATGTCCTTGAAAATCTACTTCCCTCAAATCCTCCAGCAGATGCAACTCCAGACCAATTGGTGGCCTATCAGAAACATGTGACCGATTCTGAACTTGCAAGTTGCATCATGCTAGCCTCTATGATACCTGAGCTGCAAAAGCAGCATGAGCATATGGATGCTTATACCATCATCTTCCATCTTAATGAGTTGTTTGAAGAGCAGGCGAGATCCGAAAGGTTCGAAGTCTCCAGACTCCTCTTCACAACTAAGATGCAGGAAGGCACTTCCGCCTCGCAGTTTGTGCTAAAGATGTTGGGGTACATTGAGCGACTAAACACACTCGGTTTTGCAATGGATCATGAACTAAGTATTGACTTAATTCTGAGTTGTTTGCCCAAAAGTTATTCGCAATTTGTGATGAACTATCGGATGAACAAGCTGGAAACTACCATTCCTGAGTTAGTCAACCTGCTGAAGTCTGTAGAGCCTTCTGTAAAGCAGGAACAAAAGGCAGTTCTGTTAGTTGGTTCCTCGAAGAAAGGTTCTAAGAGGAAGGCCAAAGAACAGAATAAGGGAAAGAAGAAAAAGGCTAAAAAGACTGAAAAGAAACCAAAAGGCACTTGCCATCATTGTGGCAAAGAGGGTCACTGGCGAAGAAATTGCAAAGTTTATCTTGAGTCCTTGAAGAAGAAGGCATCCGATGCCCCGTCCTCTTCAGGTATCTTCGTTATTGAATGTCACTCTATTTCCTCAAATACCTGGGTACTTGATACTGGGTGTAGCTCACATATATGTAATGACATACAGGGGCTAAGGAATAGAAGAAGACTCGTCAAGGGAGAAGCAGATTTGCGAGTTGGAAATGGAGCAAAGATTGCTGCTGTTGCCATCGGAACATACTTGCTAAAGCTCCCGACTGGACGTATCTTAGAACTGGATAATTGTTATTTCGTTCCTTCGTTAATAAAGAACATTGTATCTATTTCATGTTTGAATGAAAAAGGTTATCATTTGACTTTTAGTAACAATTGTTGTTACATAACTTTAAATGGTGTTCTTTATGGGAATGGAACTTTGTGCAATGGCATCTACACGTTAGATTTATCCAGTGACGTTTTCAATATCGAAGTTAGCAACAAACGTGCTCGAATAGATAATCGAATAGACTCCTACACTTGGCATTGCCGTCTTGGCCATGTAAGTAAGAAACGCATGACCGAATTGCACCGATGTGGAATTTTGGAATCATTTGAACCCGATTCATTTGATACATGCGAATCATGCTTAAAAGGCAAGATGACCAAATTACCCTTTACCGGAAAAGGTAATCCAGTGGGAGAATTGCTTGGTCTAATACATACTGATGTATGTGGACCAATGTCAACTCTTGCACAAGGAGGCTATAGCTACTTCATCACCTTTATCGATGATCACTCACGATTCGGGTACGTGTTCTTGATGAAACACAAATCTGAAGCCTTTGAGAAATTCAAAGAGTTCAGAAATGAAGTAGAGAAACAGCTTGGCAAAAGTATTAAAATACTTCGATCCGATCGGGGTGGTGAATACTTAAGTCAAGAGTTTCAAGATTATCTAAGGGACAATGGGATATTATCCCAATGGACTCCGCCATATACACCACAGCATAATGGTGTATCTGAGAGGCGAAACCGAACCTTGATGGACATGGTTAGGTCATGATGAATCATGCAACTCTTCCAAAATCCTTTTGGGGTTATGCACTTAAGACAGCTGTTTATTTATTAAACAGAGTCCCGACCAAGGTAGTCTCTACTACTCCATATGAGATTTGGAATAGTAAGAAACCTCACTTAACTCACCTTAAGATATGGGGTTGTCCCGCTTATGTGAAGCGGGTTGTATCAGACAAATTGGATGCTAAGTCTGATAAATGTCTATTTATTGGATACCCTAAGGAAACGAAGGGTTACCAATTCTATCATCCCTTGGAACAAAAGGTGTTTGTTTCAAGGCATGCTGTATTTCTAGAAAAAGAATTTCTTTTACAAGAAACAGTGGGAGTGGCATTGAACTTGATGAAGTTCAAGAAACTCCAATAGACATTACAGAGACACCGAGTCTAGGCCCACAACCGATAATTCATGATGATGAGCTATCAGTTGAACCTAAAA